>VCRD01001122.1:141708-165779 GCA_006783055.1 Trinorchestia longiramus
TTGAGATCTAGCCATGTTTCATTGATAGCTATGATGTCGTGTGATAACGTTGACGCAATGGCTTGAAGTTGCGACATTTTTGGTTCCTATAACCTATATATCCTATTATTCCTATAGATGCCGAGTTTACAGCGCCTCTTGATATCTGGCCTCCTAACTCCCTGATCTTAACACGTTTGTTGCGATGCGACCCAACGGTGGGTCACTTAGGTTAGGTTCTGTAATTTTTTTCCAAGTCTTTTAGTGATTATGTGTACAAAGTAAAGATTTACACCGGCCAGGCAATCGCAACAAACGTGTTAACACGTTGACTCTGAAGTGGTACGTATGTAATTCAGTGGTAATTCTATATTCAAATCCGACGAATCTGGAGGCCACACTATAAAAATGTTTGTTTTTGAAATCCAATAAAATCAAATATTATTTAGTTACTTTGGCTGAATGCAGGGGTGCATAGTCTTGCATAAACACGATCATTTTCCGGAGTGACAAAGGCTGGTAGTCAAGCCAGGGTAAAAGTGCTTGATTCAAAAGTTCACAATATGGAGTTGAATATATTGTAACACCTCTGGGAATCATTACAGATCTAATCAGTTGGTTGGTCAGTATGAGTTGGGATTATAGGAACTGCAATGGTTCCCAATGGTGTTAAAGTTAATTCAGCTCCATACTGTAAAATTTGAATTGAGTACTTTTACCTTGGAATGACTACCAGCCTTTGTTACTCCGGATAAAGATCGTGTTCATGAAAGACTATGCACCTTTGCATTCAGCCACAGAAACCAAGCAATATCTGGCTTCCTTGGGATTTAAATGCTACAATTTGATGGCATAGCCTAAAAATTTTCCAGATTTCAACCCAATAGAAAATTTTTGGCCCATCATAAAGAGAGAAATTGATGCTGATGGTCGACAATTTACTTCGAAACAAAACTTTTGAAATACCATAGTAGTGGCATCAAGATCAATGCCATCTGTTACAATGAAAAAATTAGCTATATGACCTATTGATCGTATTTTTGAAGTCATAAAGTGTTAAGTAGGTTACATTGTTAAATAGCCTTAGAGTTTTGTTAAATCTTTTTACTGTTCATTTTAAATGATATATATTTACATGTATTGCAATGTTGAAGTTAGTATTCATTGTTTTTAGTCCCTTTTCCTAATGAATTCACACTTTAGCTCATGTTGTACTAATATCACGGGTTTATATAGACACCAATTTTTAGAAAAAATGGTTGTCTTTCAATATATGTACATTGTAAGCATTAGAAATAGCTATCTTAAACCTTGATAATGTACATGTATTTAAAAAAAACTATCTAATACATTCAAAGATATTTATATGTGATATTTTAAGCAATGTTGTATTGGTCTATTTGAGTGGCTCGTACTGTACATGTAACTTCTAGGTTTTCAAATTTGGTGGTCATTAGGTGAATTTATAACGATCTAGTTTTTCCAATTTCTTCATTTTCTTCCTATCGCAAGTTAACATGAGTAACAGTACATTATTTAACATACTGCTGTACCCAGCTGTCAAAAATGGCGGCAGAGATTTTGTGATAATACCGTGTCATCAAAAATGATGGCAAATACTGTTGGAAAGATATTAAATAAAATTACATATAGGAACGCAATGCAATATATTTAGTTTTATATATATATATATATATTTACAAAGGACAAACGTTTTAGTTGAATATTTCTTTAATGACAACATTCCTAGTGAAAACTAAGACAGTTTTCTACTGCTGCAATTGACTCTGCAATTCGTGTCCTTCGGATACAATGTACCTGAATCATAGGGCAATACCCCGCCGAACTCGGTGTCCACGACACGGACTCGAGTATATGTATAAGGCTCTCGAGCACTCTATTTTTTTTTAAGTGACACGAAACATATAAATAAATAAAAAAATATATAAATAAATCTAATACTAAGAATGACCGTTGTGTGTTTATGTATTTACTAGTGCAATGCCCTTTACTAATTGGTTGCAAAAGCATGAGATTTGTTGCATGAAATAAGCATGGAAACTCCACACTGTTAATACCATTGAATTCCAAAAACGTGGTCTTCCGCACTGCCATTTTCTATTTATATTGGAGAATGACCATGGAACCTGGGAATATATTGACAAATTGTTGTTGCAGAGCTAGTGTACCCTTGCCATCAAAAATGATGGCAAAAAATATTAATAAATCTTTCTTGAGATAATCTTTCTCTCGCTCTTCTTGTTCGCTCTCGATTCTATCTTTTTTTTCGTTTGAGTGGAGTTTCCATGCTTAAGCTTATTTCAAAGGTAACTTATTTTTCTTGTGACAGTAATAAACACTTAGAATACAGTATTTTTGAGCCGCAATATACCGCCGAACTCGGTATCCACGATACGGACTCGAGTATATACGGCTCTGGAACTCTCTAATTTTTTTGAAAGTGACATTATAGTGCACTTGTAGAGCGAAAATGAGTGCATTAATTTACCAGTGAACTGAAACCAAGACCGCCAGTGTTAATCTATTCTTAAGAGCGTGACACGAAATCAATTTTCAAAATCTTTGGCCTTGTACAAAGTGGTAGCCAGGTTACTGGTCAAACTAATTTAAAACATCTCTTTTCGCATTATCAATTAAAAATATCAAAGCATCATGATGAATTTCAACAGAAAAAGTCAAAAGAAAATTTTTATTTGTAAAAATAAACCGATTGTGTATTCTAGATACCATAATGCAAGTGAAAGGGAATTGAATTGCCACAGAAAAATAGTGCAATAGAATGATTTCTTGTTTTTCTTAAGCTTTATCCTTGTTGCTATCAAAGCTATCGATTAGAAGAGTGTGACACACGGACGGACAGACACACAGACGGACAGACGGACGGAGGCAGCTCTTATTATAAAGGGTGTGGCAAAAGTCCCATGATATATTTAGAATTAATTTATGCAAAAACTACTTGAGATAGAAATTTCAGGTAAATTGCAAACGAAAGAAAGGGTTTTGGAGTTTTTATTTAAATAGGATATCATCTAAATGTCCACCATGTTGGTTTATGTACATGCACATTCTTTTCGTAACAGAATCCATCACTTTTCTTAGCATCTCGGGAGGAATGTTGCGAATCTCTTGAGAAATGTTCTCTTTCAAATGTTCCAAAGTACGAGGCTTATTAATGTATAATTTTGACTTTAAGTACCCCCATAAAAAGAAATCTAAAGGGGTCAAATCACAAGATCTAGGAGCCCAAGGAATATCACCAAAACGTGAAATTAATCGATTTGGGAAAATTGTCTTCAAAAGTTGAATTGATTCCTTTGCTGTATGGACTGTTGCACCATCTTTTTGAAATCACATATTCCCATCTTGAATTTGAGGTCTTAAATATTCTTCAATGAATTTTCGATATGCAGCTCCAGTTACAGTCGCAGTTTCTCCAATCTGATTTTAAAAAAAAACGGACCAATAATCCTTTCACTTGTCATACCGCACCAGACAGTAACCTTTCGTGAGTGAAGTGGGATTTGTGAGTGAAGATCCAGAGCCTTATATACTCGAATCCGTATCGTGGATACCGAGTTCGGCGGGGCATTGCATATTACAATATACATACACAAGCTCGCAGTTGCTTTCAGTAATGCTGAATTTCTGTATCTGGGATATGACACAAATGGCTATAACTACTTCTATTGCGGCTCAAAAATACCGTTGTCTAAGTGTTTATTACTGTCACAAGAAAAATAAGTTACCTTTGAAATAAGCTTAAGCATGGAAACTCTACTGTAATTTTATTTAATATCTTTCCAAGAGTATTTGCCATCATTTTTGATGGCACGGGTACACTAGTAAATATATAAACACACGACTGTCATTTTTAGTATTAGATTATTTCATTTTAAGAACTGCATTAACTACGATACAAACTCTAGTGCACCAAGCATTTGCGCTCTCCGTTCCTCAGAGCACAATTCCATTCAAGTGTGTCACACCAATTGGATCTTTCGCTTCATTTCACAATAAGAAGACATCACCGGATCATATAAGCCAAGCCGGCGTTATGAGTTCGGCATCATGAGATCGAACCACGTTCACTTTCTGGGGCCATTTGGGCTCCAGTGTTTCAAAGGCAGGAATTTTTTTATGCGAACTGCCTCGAAATGAGTCGCTGGAGCGCAAAACTCGCTGGATAACAAGGAAACTTTGCCGCTGTTTGTTGACAGGGAAAGTGAAGTGAACATAAGACGCCAAGCAAACGCAAAAGATTGCAGCAGAGCCCGACGGTGGCTTCTTTAGTATAGACTTTGCCAAGTTTCCTCTTTGCCAACTTGCCCATGCTGAAAATTGCGGCCTGGTTTGATGTAAGCTTTTGCAGCCGTATTTATTCAAAATTCCTATCTTTTTAATCTAAAAAGTGTTGAAGAATTATATCAGCTTTTTTCGTTTGTATTTGAAGGGTGGACAGAACTAGTGGACTACTTACATTTTTTCCCGTGGGAAAAAATGCAAGTAGTCCACTAATGCTGTCCACCCTTCATTTATGATACCGTATGTTGGTGCAATTATTTACACACCAGTATATCATTACTCCTCGACCAGGACCAATTCAATGAAGCTGAATCCCAGTCATTTATGCTGAAAGGAGTTATTACGGTGTTTGTATGTAACATAATGCTGGATAGTTTCGATCATAAAAATTTTGCTATAGGTGAGGAACATATTGCGACTCGCTACAGAAAAGTGATGTTAGCTTCAAGTTACACAATAGTTGTATTTTTATTTTGGCATCGAATTCCACTTAGGTTTTGGTTTTTACCTTTTTATTTCAACCTGTATCAGGCATGTAAATTTGTATCTTCATAACTGCTGCCTTCATTACGCACTAATGACAGGTGCATGATGCTGATGAGCTTTGAACTTATCTCTGACGCTGTCGGCTGCTGGAAATATTGCAATATTACAAGAACTTTTTATTTGGTACATATTATATGGTGGACTGTAGCCATTCAGAGCTCATATGAGTCTGTATGGAGTCTAGGAGATGCATGGATCAAAAAGCGAGGTCCTCTCACAAGTTTGTATCATTAGATTGCCTGACTTCATTTCGGAAACCATTTTCCTGTTCTATTTAAACGGTGTTTGCTACATTAACAGTGAACTTTATAGTTCGGCGTGGTTCTTCGGATATAATGAAGCAAAATGATGGAATACATTTTGAAATAAATACTGTATTTAATTTATTACATTCATTCTAGAAACGTGCAAACTAAATTATTTGATACTCATTGTTGTCGTTGTTCTAAATGGTCATACTATATTATATGAGAAACCCTGAAGAAGGAAGTGTAGCAGTCACACTCACAGTCATGAATTGTCACACACACGACGCAATAAGTTTGCTTTAATAAAAAAATAGCCGTTTTGCAAGCGTAGAATTGTTTCAGATAATATTCTTGAACATTTTCACTTCATCAGAACCAATAGCATCATTACTTTTTCTTTTATTTCGTGTTGTATTGACCTTCTTTTCAAATAAGGTACGACCAGGGAGACAGATTTTGATGAAGTTTCACTGGCTAAGCATGTCGTTTTCTCTGTCTGTCTCTGGAGCTTTGATTAGACCCCAAAATACTACTTTAGAAGGTTGGACGATTTCTTGGACTAGTATTAGTCAAAATGAGTTTTGAATGTGTTTAGGGTACCAGCCGAGACTGTGTGTTTGAGTAGCTATTTCTTGATTGTGACAATTTTAACTGAAAGAAAACTTGAGATCTGAGGTATCATGTACTTTCTTTGTCACTTTGACCGTTATTTCTCGTTTGTATGTTATCGTCCTTGTCGAATAGTCCTTTTGGGCTAACATCTTTGAAGCCATAATGAGAGAGAATTGCTTCAGGATAGCCAAAGAGACAAAACGTATTTTAGGATGGCTATTTATGGATAGTCAGGGAGAGTAGGGTTTAAAAATAGTCACCAGTCAATCACACAACTGCATAAGTGTAGTGAAGGAGAGCTATTATACGAGTATTAGTCTGTTTGTTTAAGAATAATGAGGCAGACAACTGCTTACAGGCAGTTAGAGAAACTGGTAGACTGCTGTTGGAGCAATCAAGGGGACGGCGTTACTTTGCAGCCCATTAAATGAAAAGTTGCTCAGTTCTCTCGCTTTTGAGGCTCTACGATCAGACTTGAGCACCTGTGAATAATGACATTCTTGTTGTTCAACTCCACAGCTGAGCATGTGAGCCTCTGACTAACAGACAAACATTGGCCGCTCGGGCAACGTCCGCAGGATCTCAATTAACTATGTGGCTACCAAGGAGATTTTACAGTCGGCTGGATTTAGATATGAACTAATTGATGAATATCTCATGATTTTGTAAATTGAGCCTTAGGGCCTAGAATACTATCACTTAATTGTTAACTTTTTGACGAATCATTTATTGACTAAAAATTTGCCTTGCAAGAAAGTTCCTCGTGAGCTAACAAGAAGTAAATAATACTGAAACAATTGCCTTAAACAGAAATTTAAATTCATAATAAATGTTATATTTTGTTAAATCTTTGGAATAACTACGATTAAATACAATCATGAATGTGTCAACACAACTAATTATGTGTTATCTAGTAGGACTAGCATAGTTGAAGATCAGGCTTTCGTTAATGTATGAGTGAGTCAATGTATAATACAAACAATATAACTTTACCAATGTTGATAAATCTGATGCCAAAGAAATTAATTTATTTCTTGGGATAATCAATCTAAATTACAACGTGAAAAACTGAAGAAAGAATTATTTTTAATTGATAACTTTTTCAGTCGTGAATTTTCTCCTGAGTTAATACATCGAGAGGAGCTCACAAAATTGTCATGGAGGCCAAAAACCTTCTATGCTACTCCAGTGCCATGATAACTTTGTAAACACGTGTAAAAAATTACGATTAGACTTTTAAACATGGGCTCAATCGACGCAAATCAAGGTATAGTCTTATCAAGCATTGTTTCGTACTAAAGTTACAAGGCTTTTCGTACAAAATATCGGAATCACGATGAGAAATGCAAAACTTAACGTCGAAATCCTGCAACTGCTCTGAATAGAAGCAGCTGTGTAGTTCTCAAACCTACAACCAAATGAAGACAGCTGAATAGAGACACCTGAATGAATTTCAGACTTATAGTTGAATAGCAAGCAACAGCTGAATAAAGGCAGCTGTATAATCTCACGCCTACAGCTGAATAAAACCGCTGAATAGAAGCAGCTGTATGAATTTTAAGTCTACAGCTGAATATACAGAAGGCATCTGTGGGCCAAATATTCGACCTTCGTACCAAAACAAACTTTCTAAGAAGACCTATTTGGAAGTCTGGAGTCGAGACGACATATATATGTTTTTACATACACTCATGGAAGAAATTATTTACCAGAAATTTACCAGAGGACCCACCGTTGGGAAAACACACTTCTTCCGCAAATAATTTTCCCGTATATCTTTGAGTTGAAGGAACAACTCTTCTTTCCAAGCCCGTGCACTAGCTGTCGTATGACAACATGGAACACTTGAGACGCTTCGCAGTGCTGTTGCGAAACTCCAACTTTAATTCCCCCGGCCATGTCTCATCAGCGTCATCCCATTACCTCTGCCATCTGGGTTACCGTCTCATTCAGATGTAGGTTGGTGCAAGATGTTTTTTCTTGTGAATGAGAGCGTGCTATTCTTTTTGCTGCAAATAATTGTTATCCTGGAGCTAGCAGCAATCTCTCGGCCGTTAGCGGAAAACTTTTCTAACGAGCGATTGCATCAATAATTACGACACACTTTCGACCGGCAGATTATGAGTGAAGCTTCATTTAGAAACTGATACAATTTTTACACAATCTGGTATTTTTGCAATGAGACCAAGTAACTGAAAGATATTCAGAGTTGTTCTGTTTAGGTAGTTAACTTTCCAGATGAATTTTTTCCGCAGATGCGCACTGCAGAGAGTTGTTTAGAGATGTCCTTGGATAGATATAAACCAGAATTTGGTAGTTTAATGTTCGAGCCCAAATACTATAAGATCTCTTAAAAGAGTGCTAAATAAAATACCTCCCTTCAGTGCAGAGGGCTGAGGAGGCTACGTGGGTCTTCAAGAGTACAAGGTCCACGATCTCATCTCAGAGGTGCCTATTAACTGTACCTATGATCGCCAAAAACCTCATTCGTAAAAATATAATTCCGTTGTTAAGAAATGATGCGGACACTTATCAGTTACATGGGAAAACTTCCATGCTTGGGGGGAAACGGATAATTGCAGTCGGGTAAATCATCGTAAACACCACACAAACAATACTTTCAAATAAATTATTAATTAATATTCATAATAATAAAACACATTGTTAGATCTAAATAGAAGACATCTCCCAGCGGAAGTTTCATCGAGAGGGTACGCTTACCACAATTTCAACAAACCTTCACGCAGTAACAGAGGTGTTGGTTTCATTTTCCCCATCACAGAAAAGTTGGAACCACATGTCAAAATTAAACGAGTGAGAGAAAAAATGGAAATACTACATCTCACAATCCACCCGCATCTAAGACCAAATATCAAAATTGTACGCGTATATAGGAACCCAACCTATAAAGCAATTGACAATGATGAACTTTATGGTCACTTTGATAATATCTCCAATGCTCATCACGAAACATTAATCATGAGAGACTCCAATCTGCCCTAAATAAATTGAAAACCTCGTCAACGCAGAACACTAGGATCTAAGCTCATCGATTTGATAAATACAAATTCTCTGCAGCAACATGTATACAAATCAGCTAGACAAAACAATATTATTGACCTCATCATAACGACTGCTGATCTCGGAATAATTGGATTAAGATTTACGGCCAAGATCGGAGATAACCACATGACAGACTTCGTACTCGAAGTCCACGACCCTAACACAAGGACTCAACACAAAAACGTCCTCGACTACAAACGGGTAAACTTCGAACTAATATAGGTGGACCTTAGCAGTCTTGACTGCGAAGTACCAATGAGAAATAAAAATGACGAGGAATAGTACATGATACTTAAAGAAAAAAATGACAACCGCTATAGAACACCACATGCCAACAAAACAAATGAAACCAACCAATAACCCTCCTTTGTTCTCACAAGAAATCAAGCACCTTATTATTGGCAGGCAACAATCGTACAGATGACTTAAAAGATACCAAACGGAACCCTATCGTCAAGAACACATACACATTTGCAGGGTCGTAGCGAAACATAAAATCTACATAGTGAGATAAAGAAATTACAGTAACAGCACACGCTAAAACTAACCCAAAGAGCTTCTACAAATATGTAAATGACAGACGACTCAAAAAAAAAATACATTATTCAGTCATTGATCGAATCTGCGGGCTCAACTTAAACGAATAACAAAGAAAATACAGAATTCTTAATACATACCTACTTCACTTCAGTATTCATTCGGGAAGATTCAGCTGAAATCCTGCAACCTCATATTTCAATCTCCTGGAAATCCAGACAAGCAAAGTATTTACAGTAGCAGAGGCAGAAAAACAGTTCAACATTTTAAACCCATAGAAGTCAACTGGACCCGACGGTCTTGCTCCCCGGATACTCAAAGAAACAGCCTGAAGTAATTCCCTTAGCAAACATTTTCACTCGATCGCTTGAAACTAGGATTGTTTACTAAGGATTTGAAGCAGGCAAATGTTCCTTCTATTTTCGAAAAGAGGAATAAACAAACACCCAACAACTATCGTTCAATCAATCTAACAGGGGTCTAACGACCCCTTCATATGATATTTGAATTTACATCGACCCCCTCCATGCTCACACACGTACAAATAGGTGAAAAAAAATATTAAACCATTATTTACATTTTTGATGACCAAAAATAAAGAGAAATGTTATAGACCAAACCAATTTTATGTCGTACTCTATACAATGTTTGAAGATATATATTCTACATGAACGACCTTGACTCCGGAATCATCAGTAAAATCAACCAATTCGCTGATAACACGGAACTCCATCAGAGAGAGTTCACCGAAAGAGACAGAGTAACTATTCTATCACACCTCAGCCGTTTTCTGCAATGGACCATAACCTGGCAAATGAGCTTCAACATCGATAAAAGTTTAGTAATGCCGGTTGTTGCAAATACCAGGCAATTTCAACACATAATGAATGACATGCTTATTGAAACAGTACAGCAACACCTGGGTAACATTATCATTGATCATTTCAATTACGACAAAAAAGTTTGGAAAGTGTCAAAACACGAGAAGGATCCTTTGTTTCATTGCAAAAATAAATTGATTAAAGTCAGAGAACTTAATATTACCGCTCTATAATGCGCTAGTCCATCCAGATCTATAATATGCAGTGCAACTCTGGTCTCCTACCATATGATAAAATTTTAATGAAATGAAGAAAATTCAGTGTGAAGCCACGAAAATGGTTTTTGCACTCCGCAATCTTAGCTACAAAAATCGTATTTAACAATTTGAACTCATCTGATTAGAACAAAAAAGACTACAAGGACAACTCATTGAAACCTCGGGTTACGAACGAGTTCCGTCTTTACGGACGTTCGTAAACCGGTTCGGTACGTAAATCAGAACTTAGGCCTATACGTCACGGAAATATGCACTTATATACGTAAATTATACTAACTAATGATAAGAACATGTACATAAATATAATATAAAGAAAATGTAATAAATTAAGGTCCAAACAAGGGTAAAAACAGGATAAAACTACAAAGTGCGGAGATGACACCGAAAGCTACAATCCAATTTGGCGTACTGAGTGAGCATATTTTTCGTTTATGCGCTGCATTACCCTGTATTCAGCCGTGCGAACAAAACAACTAGTACTACGCTTGGTTCTCGAAAGCTACGAATGTATCACCGTAAAGTGGAACATGAATTAATAGGATTTATGGGCCGTAAACTGGGGACTCCCTGCATAAGCATCTCAACAGCCTTAACGATGTTACCCTGAAAGGGTTTTTAGAATTTTAGAAAGAAACGAGAACATGCGAACCAGAAATAGCGACCAAACGCGAATAATAAAAAACTTTAAGACATCCCGAACTCTGAACTTCTTCCTGATAAAAATTGCTTCCTCTCATAACCAGCTGCTCGAAAACATCATTTCTGTTGGCACTGTGAATACATTTAAAGTCGTCTCGACTAATACTGGACTAGGTGCCACCAGTATTATAACATCTTGATTCTACGTCCTTAACTCCTGGGGCCAGTGTACTACTGTGGTACATGTGCTTGACTGAAATGCCTGTGTTAGTGAAGTGCGTGTGCGTGACTGAATTGGCTTTCGTGATTGAGCTCTACGTGCGTAATTGATGCTTTTACGTTAGGCGACATGAGTCTTGGGTAGCAACCCAAGAATGGACCAAACGACTCATTTCTATAGCCCTATTCTATTTTATTCTAATTAAGAAACTTTTCTGGTATTCCATTGCATGATACTAATCAGGAGAATGGTAGTTTCATTCTAAGTGGAACAGGTCCACGTGACCTCCCTCCTTCAGAGCTCTCAAGTCGCTGAGCAGCGGAAGAAATTTCTTATTTTTGCATTTCCAGTTTGCTTAAAAAAAACAATGTGGCTTGAGGTTGTTTGCTCATTATAGAGCCACTCGGACGCAATGATAAAGAAGTCAAAAGGAGCTTGAGAGCTCCTTCGAGTATGCGAACGACCTCACGTTGCCGAACCGAGGCACTGGTTTCCACAAGCGGGGATTTAAACTCTATTTTTTTAGAGTTCACAAACATATAAGATAAAACAATATCCCTCTAGTTAAGCACGTATCACTAAGGAAAAATTCTCAGAATGAATTTTCCTGACGAGTGAACGAGTTCAGAGAACATAATGATAGGAGACACGTTTAGTTGTTATTCGATTGAAGGCAAAATAGTTTTTTCCAATGGATTGTCTTTCTCTTTCTATTTAGTCCTGAGCTGCATGTAGTCTCCATGATATCCGATCAATAAGTTCTTCAAACAATGATATATTTCTACTGCTTTAGATTTCGCATACCTGCCTTTGAAATCTAGCAATACTAAGTTTATACTACTACTATAGCACTACTACTATAGCACTACTACTATAGCACTACTACTATAGCACTACTACTATAGCACTGCTACTATAACACTACTACTACAGTACTACTACTATAGCACTACTACTATAGCACTACTACTATAGCACTACTACTACAGTACTACTACTATAGCACTGCTACTATAACACTGCTACTATAGCACTACTACTACAGTACTACTACTATAGCACTACTACTATAGCACTACTACTATAACACTGCTACTATAGCACTACTACTACAGTACTACTACTATAGCACTGCTACTATAACACTACTACTATAGCACTGCTACTATAACACTACTACACTAGCACTACTACTACAGCACTGCTATTATAGTACTACTACTATAACACTACTTCTATAGCATTACTATTATAGTACTACTACTATAGCACTATTACTATAGCACTACTACCATAGCACTTCTACTATAGCACTACTACTGTAGCACTACTACTATAACACTACATCTATAGCACTACTACAATAACACTACTTCTATAGCACTACAACTATAGTGCAACGACTCTAGCATTGCTAGTATAGTACTACTACTATAGCACTGCTACCATAGCACTACTACGATAACACAGCTAGTATAGTATTACAACTATAGCACTGCTATTAAAGCACTACTACTATAGCTTTGCTACTATAGCACTACTACTATAGCACTACTCTACCTCTACTACTACTGTAGCACTACTAGATCAGGACTTCTATAGAGCTACTAACAATATTAAATTACTACTAAAGCATACTAATCACTATGCTGCTTTATTAACTCTGTTATTAATGACTGCCCCGCAAAATTAGTATTACTCCAATTTCATGACCTTCACGTGGCAATCTTACAATTGTACTTGATCAGACAATTAGGCAATACCTTTACATGCAGATAATTGATATTAAGCTGCAATTCAAAAGGAGGAATTTTATTTCATTTTGACAGCCGTGGCTGTTTAACTATTATCAAACATCTTCGTATGTTACATTATTTATTGCCTCCACTACAGTTAGTGTATTTCTGTTGCAGAACCATTTCTGTGATATCTGCATGGCATGCTCATGCTATAACGCTGTTTTTCAACAGAAACTCGAAATAACTTCCTAAGCAGTGCTGACATTGACATAATCTGTACGAACATACTACTATAACACTACTCGTACTACTATGTATAGCCTGTATAATCGTTGTGATTCTCATTATGAGAATCATGTAGACCTTGAATAATTTTGAATTATTTTGAATAGTTGAATAATCTCGCCTCCATTTGAAAAATTTTGCATCTCTGAGCGATCGAGATTTCTTACAGCGTTTTAAATACCTAATATTACGTTATTGTGTACAGGAATTCAAATTTAACTAATGATTCAGTGCAGAGTTATAAAATTTACCGTCTTACTCTATGGGTTCCGGGCAGATACGATGCATTCTCGGTTCTTATTTGTTCTTATGTCTTCTCGCATCAGTCCTGTTGCAACACCGTATCTGCAGGTTAGCTTTCTATTTCGGCTATACGAGTAGTAGCTGCCGAATGAACCATTCTTTTTATAATAATTTAAATGCTTCAACTCTTTCTAATCTGTGTCAACACAATGTGTCCCAAAAGTCGTCATTAATTGATAGCTAATACTATTTAGTTTATTTTTTGTATAAAAATTTAATGGATGTGTCATTTTTTGTTTCTCACTGTCCACATTGACGATGCTTACGTTCATGACAGGCTATGTCTGCGTAGCGTGTGGTAGATGGAGCCTACATCGTTGTCTCTGGTGATGTGCTCCATTAAAGCTTATTGCTCCAGACGTCTTTGATTTCAGGAGACGCAGTGGACGGGATTGAGAAGCTGTTAATCGAGAGTCTCAAAGGCCTGGCAATTGGATCCCGCTAATCAGACTTCAGCCGTCACGACGATGGGAAAAGATTTAGTGACTTTTTCTGACGAGCAATCGTCCATGTTTGAGTAGGCATATTATCAAGGATTCTGGAGGTCGCACAAAGGCAGTTATTTAGTGTTAGTGTTGTAACATAGTAACTTTTGAATTCTGAAAAGGGTACTTGCTAGTTATGAGTTTGCATTAAGTTCAGCTCATCGCGCTTGGGGTTTGAATCTGTGTTCTTGTGAAAGTAACTACGAAATTAGTTCCTTTGAGATCCCTAGCTTGCAAAATTATCAAGCCTGAACCATGTAGTGGAGGCTCGTTGTGAGATTGGTTCGATGCTGCAGTGCAACATCTTGTAAACAATAAATACAACCGAAGACTGTACGAAACCGCCACATCAACCTTTTGCATATTTATCAGCTTCACTTCAAGGGAAATTAAAAACTGAAAGATTTTTTCTATGCGTTATTTTATAAGTCATACCCCTCCTAAGCCAGAGAGCTTCCTGATAGGCGAAAAGTGTCAAGGTAAATTATACAAGAGATGAGATGTACATGTGATGTCAACCCAGTAAGGCTTCTGAACACCAAAAATAGAGTATTCTGTACGTTAGAACTCAAACCTAAATGGATCAGAAAATTCAGCCTCTCATGGTTCATGTACGAATTAATGCTTAAACTGAGGATAAATGTTCCATGCACTTTTAGAACTTGGTTTGTTACAAGTGCAACAAGTTTATATAAAAAGCCATACACATTTGAAAATGGCTCAGACGAATGATTTTTTTTAAATAATGGAAGTAGGCAATCAAAATTAAAAACGAGGGAATATGAACCATTACTATGCAGGTCTATAGCAAATATGTCATTGATGGTTGAAATACAGGGTGGGGCATAAATACTGTTCCAAGATCAAAACAACTTTTTCCATGAAAAAAGACATTTATTTCAAGGTCTGACTTTGCGAAGTCTTTTAGGAAAGTCTTTAATAGCCGCACAAACTATTGAACTTCTTAAGGTATTTTTTCTAGCATTTTTTCAATTTTAACTCTTGAATTTTGATACACTTGCAAGGAGTAGGTCACTTGTTCTTTTTATCAACATTCTTTTGATTTGAGGTTTCTTCCTAGTCTGAATATTTCGAATGCACTTGACCGCTTTCATGCTTCTCTATAGTGAATTTTCGCATCAATTCTGCAAACAATGTCGATAGTTAAAGGCTAATTGTTCTGAAAAAATTAGGTATATCCTTGATAATTAGTTTCATAAAATTATTTAGGGTAATATGTACGAAACAATATTATTAAAATTGATTTGAAAACATGTAACAGGAATTATGCCCTACCCTGTACCTGTGTAGCCATAGGAATGACAAAAATTATTTGTTTCTTGCTCGATGTAGAAATTGAACTTTGAATTTCGTGTTTTGCAGCTCATTTTCTGGCTTGATCTCCGAATAATTATATATCTAACGGGAATCTTGATCACAAGTATTAGAAATACACTCATTTCAACGCGTAAGCAAGTTTCTGTAAGCACTTTTCAGTGAACTGACAAATAATAAACAAATTTGTCTTCGAGGCTGCCAATGATGTCAGAGCGGTGAGCCAGTCTGCCAAGTTTAATCTCCATTTTTGCTGAGTGTGTTGCGGTGACACCTCGTGTTTTCAGTACATCTCCCTCGTAAGTAAAACTTCGTTTTTGTTCGCGTTCCCGAAGAAAAGAGCGTGTCAACAACAAAAATTTGTCGGTCCGGGTGCAAGTTTTTCACTTTGGAGGGACGCGCGTGCCACGATGGTTGCGTCGTTCCTGTGAGCGGGTTGAGTGAGCTTCAGTTTATGTGGCACTTCTTCTTATTTAGCTTAAATTTCTGTGCTGACGAGGGGCTCTGTTGCATGAACAAGTCTCAAAAATCAACTGTTTCTTCTAGAAATTTTGCAGTCCATATACCAGCATTTTATGATTATAAAGTAAATTAAAGCATGAAGGATGAAATATGAGTGCTACTGACAGAAATTACTCTACTCTAGTGTGCAAAAATCGATTACCATTACTCATTATCAATGAATTTTGATGATCCAACAAGCTAAAATATTTTGAGTTTCAACGATTTTTACCAAACGTGCTGATAAAACTTACTCTTGAACGCCATCTATTTTTCACGTTCCAGTGCTCATTCTAAATTTCATTCAGGGTTTCACGATAGCTGATAAATCGATAACGATAACCTTATTGTTGATAACCGATAATTGATAAGTGGTGATAAATTTATCGTCCAATAAGGAGATAACCGATAAATCGATAGATCCAAAATTCTGATTCTAGCGATGACGATGATGATATTTTAAATAAAAACATCGATAAATCCAAATCTTAATCTGTATCTTCATCTTAGAAAACTTCGAAAATTCTTAGAAAAATTAAAACAACTTGGAAAAATCTTGAAAAAAAAACTTAAGATTCAATGTTTATCCTGTCTTTTCACTAATTTAAAATACCGTTTTAAGTAAAATAACTAAATTTGCACAACCATGCTCTAGACCAGCTTCTGCAGCATTTTCCTCTTCGTAATCATGAGCATGCTGAAGTTTTTATCAGATTGAGATCCTCCCTTAGCCTTGATGATGCTCCATCAGGCGCTCCTCCACAGCGTTGCTCAACATGGCATGTTGTACCTCAGAAAGAGCTCAATGAGAACCTTCTCACAGTTGAAGGCTGTCAGACTCTCTGTCCCTTCGGCCTGCAACCACACAATCTCAATTTAAGCAACTATGGACTTGGCTGCCCCCCTTCCCAGTGTCATCCTCCTCATCACAAATGCTGGCGTAGTAGTCCTCCGTTTCAATGTATACGTTCAGTATACGTTCACACTACGTTCAGGATACGTTCGGTTTTCAGCGCGGACCTACCTACAGGGTGTCTCAAAAAATGTACTCACCCTTTAACCGTTGCTAACATGCTGTCTTCTTTGTGTTGCAGGTATGAGATTCGAACCTTTGCGAACATGATTAAATGTAATTAAAGAATCATTTTCGCAAAGATTCGAACCTCACACCTGCAACACAAAGAAGACAGCATGTTAGCAACGGTTAAAGGGTGAGTACATTTTTTTGAGACACCCTGTATTTCTGCTTCCAAATCCCGCGTGGCTCCCCCCTGGGCTAGACTGGAACCAAAAACCAAAATGACCGATTATCTCTGGTTTGAGACAAAAAAATCGGTGATAACGATAAATCCTGATATCTTTATCGGGATAAATTATCGCGATCGTTTATCCCGATATCTCTATCGGGATAAATTATCGCGATCGTTTTTAGCGATACCGCCCAACTATGCTTTTAATGGATACTTATAACTAAATTCCTTACTGTGGTATGTGATTTACATCTTTGTGCTGGACTCTTTTCTACAATTACAATATCCCAGGATGCATCCATACGTAATTAAGAATAAACGTCATGCCGATGCAGGTGCTTGTACGCCCGCCATGCAATTGCGGAAGTCTCAGCTCACTGTCCTGGCCCCGCTCTAGTGAACCACGATTAATACGTCAGCAGTGTCATTCTGAAATGCTTTTCTTAGCCCTATATAGATCATCGACGTTCCTGAACAATTGATTAATATTTTGGTGTATTCTAAATGTTTATTTCGAATGATGGGTAAAATCAAATACCGTAGAAGACTTATTATATATCATATAAGTGATGATGTAAAATTTAGTTCAGCCACAAATAACTTTATCTGTTAGATTAAATGTAGTATTGCCAATGCATCAGTAGGCAGTTGGACTAGGAGTGTTGATCCTCTTCTCATGGTCTCAGTTTGCCAAACGATTGACATCTGTTATACCCATGGCGTTCCCGCGTACAGCTCAATCGTAAGCCTACCGTTGAATTCCATTTTATTTATGACAATTTCTAAAGCTGCGTGTACGGAAACTAGGCATTTTGAAACCGGTAGAAGATGGTTTTCTCCGTGACTCGAATTGTTTGTCTTTTTTCTTTCAGTTCTATTTTCCTAATTCGCTGCAGTTAGTTTGCTGGGTTGACCTGTAAATCAGCTGTCTGGCTTTGTCTTCATGAGAGTCATCTACCTCTTGTTAGCAGATACATACCCAATAATCTGGGCCCAGGGTCTCAATATAGGTTTTGCTATTCTACATGTGTTCCCTTTTTGCACTCCCGTGTCTTGGTAGCAGGCATGTATACGATGATCTGGATCCCAGGATCTAAATTACAGCTTTAGTCATTGTTCATTATACTCGTAAGTTCATTTGCAGTACTCCTGAAGAGGCAATTACAAGTTCGGTCGCTACTTGCCGAGTGTGTGAGTTAAAAGCAATGAAGGCTGGATTGCTCAGTTTGGGCGAGGCATAACAGTGTGCCGTGGTTGATCAGTGTGAAGCTGATGCCCTGAATGAGTTTCCAGCTCCTCGTCACCGTTTAGGGAATTACACATGTTTATGCACTTATTTTTTTGTGTTTTTAACAGTTGTTCGCAGGTATGATGAACAGAAGCGTAATTATTAGTATTCTTGCATTAAGAGTGCGAGTACGCGTCCTTATAGACTGCACGTGTTTTCATGCTATTGTGCAGTCAACGTCAGGATGTAACTTAAGAATGTTGTCCCGAATAAGCACAGAAGAAATGTAAAATTAAGGGTTGATGTTTCTCTATAGTGGTCTCTCAATAATAATTAATAGGATGTATTCACTCACAGTTTGCAATCAGCTCTCAAAGTCACTTCTTTGCAGCAACTTAGTCCATTAAAACATCAAGATATCCAATGAACTCACCTTGTCTGTTTTGATTGTGAGCTGAAGCTAACGCGACTTAATATAATTGTCCATCTGTACT
Organism: Trinorchestia longiramus; assembly: GCA_006783055.1. Classification (NCBI taxonomy): domain Eukaryota; kingdom Metazoa; phylum Arthropoda; class Malacostraca; order Amphipoda; family Talitridae; genus Trinorchestia; species Trinorchestia longiramus. The sequence goes on from VCRD01001122.1 coordinate 160,595, forward strand.
CCTGAGGTTGCGTACAAATGTCGACGCTTGAAACTGAAGTAAGGCTCCTTCATCAACGAATTCCTGTCCACAAAGGTAAGTTCCAACCTGAGTTCTTTCATGATGGAAAGGGAAAGGATCCCCGGATAACTTTCTGTGGCCTCTCAAAGGCGTCTTAAAGTTAGCGCAACTGGACCAAATCCTACACAAACTTTGCTCGCTCAACTTAAAAATACAAAGACCAGTACGGAAACTCGCAGACAAAAGCTACGAAAAATAAATAAAAAGAGATCAAAGGTTGAATTCAGATGTGAGTGGACCTGCATAAAAGTCTTTGGAACTTTTGAATTTTCTTGCAAAAGTATTTATATGTACGTAGCGATTTCTGTGCGTTGCTTTGTGTTCATAGCCTTCGTTAAGAAAGAAACCTCGGTGGTGACAATTTTGTTCAAAAATTATAAAGATTGTAATACTGTTTGAAAGACATGTTACAAATTCTTCCAAATTGATCGGTATATATTTCCTATGAGTTATGAACTCTTTGATACATTCCACATGCCTCAACCATGATTCCATCAGAATAACATTTCAAACATTTACCCAAACTTCTCTTCAATAGCGCCGCTACATCAAAGTTTCATGGGAGTAAATATTATACAAAGTAAACAAACAAACATTCTCAATGGGGACATCATTTTAGTGAAGGATCTGTCATTGATAAAAATATATTGAACCAATGCTTCATCACCGGGAAATAAAAGTAAACATGAGCAGAAACCCGCTTGGATTTAAACTAACACTACGAAGGTAAACATTTTCTTCGAACTAGAGCCCCTCTGCTGTACGACTCCTTGAATCTTGTGTGTGTTAGTCGATATTTGCAACTCGTCCGAAAATTCGGTCTCGTGGAATTCATATTTCTGAAGAAAATTCTTTAAAAAGAATCTTAACTGTATCAGTATCAGCGTGGACAACAGCTCTTGACAGATATTGAAGTCAATTTAGGGTCATTAATTAGGAATAGCTCTAAATTTAGCTCAAGTCAATTGGTTAAAGTATCAAATGGGCTTTCTGATTGCACCTTTGGGAACGATGAACACATCACCCTTAAGCATATCAATTTACCATATTTTAATTTTAAGCATATCAATTTACAATATTTAGCAAAAATTATACTCGTTGTGTAACAACTATACACAGTAAGTTTTGGTTCCACTGAATTTTGCTACTTAAAAATTTTTCTGTAGCCGCGGTATTCCAAGGTATTACCAGGCTTGCGTCAAGTAGAGTAACACAATCCCGAAATTATTGACCTTACAAAAAAGTTATAGATGAAAAAAAATGAGCTTGACGTTGCGGCCAAGAACATAATAATTCATGGATTTTGTTTGAGCCCGACCTCAGGAATTACTAGTTTTCATACCGTCAAGGTAGAGGCGTCCGGCAAATAGGACATGCTGATCAATGGAGCGATGCTCAGATTTTGACGGGGGCTCGTAAATTCAAGCGGAATTATGGAAGCAGCGCCACTCGAACACTGAACCGCACTTTGCTTCTCGTCATGAATCTCAGACAAAGCTTTGTGGTGTAACAGAGTTGACGGCAGAGCGGTTACGGTGCAAAGTGTAGCGAACAAACTACACACGCGAGGTAAGATATCCGTTAGTAAAAATGACCTAACTCTTAAATACTGTCAACTTGAATTTTTGCAAGCAGCTTGCAAGAAAATGAGAATTGAAGTTAGCAAGTGAAACGTAATGATAGCTAATACAGTTAGACCCATATTTCAATGCTCATTTCAATGTATGTCCAATATACAGATTGCAACCGATAAATAACCATTTTCTTTGGAACGTCCTGTAGCCAGGTTGTTACTCTCCAACTGGTGAAAATTGAACCAGGACATTATTAGTGCCCCTCCTGAAGGCCCGTACAGTCGTGGCATCAGCAGTAGAGTTTAAGTATTCAGATGTATAGAAAAGGCAATCAGTATTGATGTCAATTCTCGCCGGACACCAAAATTCCAAAATTGAAAAGTGGGTTAAAGAGGACGACAGCTGCCAGGCTGGATTATTCAAGAAGGTTTAACTGTGCGAGAGATGCTGAGTTCAATGCGGAAGTCCGGGAAATGGTGAATATTGACCTCAGCATGTCTATGAGGGCCATCAGGAGAGAGCTAGAGGGGAATGAAAAAGTTATCATAGAGTGTGTGGCAGAAGACTGGCGTTAAAGGTCCTATTAGATGAGAAGAGGCCAGTTACTGACTGTCAACAGGAAGGAGAACAGGCTGAAGAAGTCCAAAAAGCTGTTGAACAATCTGAAGCATCCCATGGAGCAGAACATGATTTGGTTTTTCTCTGACGAGAACTTTTGTCAGGCCCAAGCACACAACACTTAAAATAATCAGTGGTTGGCTTACTGTCTCATGGATGTGGCCAGGGTGATGCAGACGAAGTTTCTCGTCACCGTCATGGAGTTTGGTATCGTCAGTTTTGAGGGCAATTTCATGTCTCTGTGCGTGCTCCCCAGGGGCCTGAGAGTCAACACAGATGTTTATATCGATGTTCTTAAGTTTCATATTCTTCCCTGTATCCCTGAAGTCGCCCCCGCATCTGGCAGCAGGACTATGAGCTCTGTCATATATCAAGAAAGTCACAGAAATGGCTTTCGAAGGGATTTTTTGTATGGGTCACAGTGGAATGGAACACCAACCGAACTCCATGCACAACCAACGACGAATTGATTGAGCGTATAGAGATGGTTTTCACCAACCTTTCAAGAGAGGTTGTCAAGAAGAGTTGCAGTAGGTTCCGAGGACGTATCGAGGCTGTTATCGAGGCATGGGCGGCTTCCTCAAGTAAGAAGTAACTAGAGGGTCTACAAAGATGATCATATAAATTTTTCAATAATTTTTTAAATTTAAATTTTCAATAAGAGCATAATGGTTGAACGAGCAAATTTCCTCGAGTATTTTAGGGTATGAAAAGTAATTGATTGACTTTTTGTTGATTGTTACTTGTGATAAGAAACATTCATCATGAATGGTTGATAATTCGTTTTTTCCTACGTACTCAGCCACAAAATCTATACAAAATTGACATTTAAGCCTTTGTAGTGTGAAACGATTGATTGATGCCTGTGTACGACAATTCATTTAGCGTGCAGGGCATAGTAATTCATATGATAGTTTTGTGATGACCACTTATGGTTATTTGTTTGACCCAAACGCTCTGAGTGTGAGACACTCTGACATCTATAGGACAAAGGAAAAAGTCAAGCATGGCGACTTTTTAGATGCATCGCTTGAAGCTTGAATTGGACAGTTGTGTAGCTTATGTTTGACACCTGCAGACATGGCACACGAAGGCTTCAAAGCGCCTGCGTGATCGAGGTTGAAGAACGAACATATCCTTTGTAAAATTGAATCTTATTCGAAGTTAAAAAGCTCATAGTTTCTACTTCCAAAGATTCTAAAGTGTTTTAGCACGTTCGTGGCAATGCGACCCACCGGTGGGTCACTTAGGTTAGGTTCTGTAATTTTTTCAGATCCTTCTAGTGACTATGCGTACTAAGTGAAGTTTTACACCAATCAGGCCATCGCAACAAACGTGTTAAGTAACTTTTAGCACTGTGAAACCCCTGAAAAAAGTGAATATTTGCCTCTGGTTTATGTCATGCTGAATGAAACTCTTGGAAACTGGAAATCATTATAGCTATTGCGATTATAATTATCGCCATGAATATTCTATTCCATTCTATTATTATTGTGTTTAATATTACACTTAATATCCTCGAAATTAAACTCCACTTGGAAAAAATTACTGTATTTTAATCTCTGCTTTTCCCAATGTTTACGAGTTAACTCCGCCGAGGATGGCAAAACATCTTCGCCGCTTGAGAAAGTTGCAGTGGCTCCTCCTCATCCTTAATCGAAAGAATCTGGACTTTCAATGAACGGCTGTGCAGCACAGTATGCCAAGCTTGTCTTTCATTCGTCTGCACACAAACAAGATCACGATTTGAAATCGAGCGCCGAACTGAGCTCTAAATTGTTTACATTCTTCATCGCTCGCGCGTTATTGGACGCTGAACACGAAATAGTTCCTAGTATTGGAAGAGAAAGCCTTCAAACAGCAAGCCTTGCACACCTGTTTAGGAAAATTATGTGTAAGGCATCCAGAAATAGCCTTCTGGACGAGGCGTATTGCGTACACATAGCGGTAATTTGTTAGGTGAATTAATAATGTGGGAGGCCGGCCACGGGATGTGGAGAAATATGCTATGGCGGTCGCAAACATCTTAATGCAGGTATAACAAGCATCACGGTATCTTAATTATTTCAAGTGACATATAAAATATCATTGCCATCTATCCAATAACGTTTTAGTTTAGCATTCGACTATAAACACGTGAGCGTTAGGCACTGAATCAAGTATGATTTTATGCAATATATGGCAAACAAAATTTGAAACTGTTTTGATCATTGTGTACGACAGTAAGATGTCAATTTTGCTCTTTATTTAGGTTGGTACGTTCATCAAGAAAAATGTGTAAGACTATAAGGCACAGAAATACATTACTTTTACTCTTCCTTTAGAACAATTTAATTTTTTATGTGCAATCCTATTTTGGATGAACCTGAATAAAATACTTGTCTCAAAAATTTCAATTCTGTATCGATATATCAACAAATTTTCCTTTAACCTTTACTTCAATGTTAATGAGCTTGAAACAAGACCTGAGTATTCCCGAAGAGTGAAACTCTAACGAGGAGCTAGAGAAGAAGCAGGGCGCTTGGGCTGGACTTGGCCGCCGATGTCAAAAACAGTTATTGTCTTCAGGAGCGTGTTTTCGGGCTCTTCATAGTAACGCTTGTTTTTGAGCTAAACACGTCCTGAAAAATAGTCCTGGACATCAAAATAAATTGCTTGTAGCGGAAAATGGCGGTATTTCTTCCGCGCGAAAAACACTTTGGAGATGGTCTTTCTTTAGTTGAAATACCTCGTCGTACGGGCACGCACCTTGAAAGCTGGTACTTGTTGTTTACAGCTCTTGTACCAGCTGTAGCCTTTGCACCAGCTGTAGCCTTTCTGCCTCCGTAGAAGCTGTAGCCTTTCTGCCACCGTAGAAGCTGTAGCCTTTCTGCCACCGTAGAAGCTGTAGCCTTTCTGCCACCGTAGAAGCTGTAGCCTTTCTGCCTCCGTAG
>VCRD01001123.1:8681-50631 GCA_006783055.1 Trinorchestia longiramus
TTTGATGTTTCGGCAGATGTGCTTGATACAGCACACTAACATGAACGTTCAGTTTAAAATTTGAGGTTTGCATGAATTCACTGCAAAATCCACGAAGGTTTTCATATTGTCATTGAATGAAGTACGGAATTGCAGTAAAATGCACAGATTATGCTACTTCTAGGTTTCAAAACATTCAATTGGCATTATACGAAAACCTATAGCAAAAATCTTCTATTTTGTGTCTGATTCATTAAAGGTATGCAGAATTACATTGCATATCATGTTTTATCCAAGATTCACGCGAATTTGCAAAATGCTTCTACCGACGTTCGAATTGCTACTCGAGGCGCAGAGTAAATCTCAATTGGATGTTGTTTCGGCAGATATGCTAGATACAATAGACTAACATGAACTTTCAGTTTCAGATCCGTGGTTTCCATGAATTCAATGTGAAATTTACGAGGGTTTTCACATTGTCATTGAATGAAAGGCAGAATTGCCGAAAACACACAGATTATGCTACTTCTGGGTTTCACAACATTCAATTGATATTATACGAAAATATGTGGCGAAAATCTTATATTTGGTGCCTGATTCGGTAAAGGTATGCAGAATTATATTTCAAATCATGTTTTATCCAAGATTCACCCGAATTCGCAAAATTGCTCCTACTCAATATGATGTTTCGGCCGATATGCTTGATACAGCACACTAACATGAACTTTCATTTTTAAATTCTGGTTTGCATGAATTCACTGCGGAATACAGGAGGGTTTTCACATTGTCATTGAATGAAGTAATGAATTGCAGAAAACACACAGATTATGCTACTTCTGGGTTTCAAAACATTCAATTGGCATTATACGAAAACCTAGAGCAAAAGTCTTCTATTTTGTGTCTTATTCGTTGAAGGTATGCAGAATTACATTGCATATCATGTTTAATAAAGATTCACGCGAATTTGCAAAATTGATCCTACCTACGTTCGAATTGCTATTCTAGGCGCAGAGTTAATCTCAATTGGATGTTGTTTTGTCAGATATGCTCGATACAGCACACTAACATGAACTTTCAGTTCAATATCCGTGGTTTGGATGAATTCACTGCGAAATCCGCGAGGGTTTTCACATTGTCGTTGAATGAAAGGCAGAATTGCCGAAAATACACGGATTATGCTACTTCTGGGTTTCACAACATTCAATTGGCATTTTACGAAAATCTATAGCGAAAATCTTCTATTTTTTGTCTGATTCGGTAAAGGTAGGCAGAATTATATTGCACATCATATTTTATCCAAGATTCACGATAATATGCAAAATTGCTCCTTCCTGTGTTCGAATTGCTATTCTAAGCGCAGAATAGAATACAATAGAATGGAATGAGGCTATAGCAACGAACCTTCTGGCCCATTCTCTGGTCAGATAATTACCCCGATTATTATTCGGTTGTTTACCCAAGTCCCATGCCGTCTTTCTAGCCGTGTCAACCATGTTGGCATCGGGATTCGAACCCGAGTCTTCCTGCTCGCAAGCAGATTCGCTCTTCAGTCGACCAAGCTGGAGCATTGTCATTCAATATCAATGGGATGTTGCTTCGGTTGACATGAGCAATACAGCACACTAACATGAACTTTCAGTTTCAGATCCATGGTTTACATGAATACACTGCGAAATTTACGAGGGTTTTCACACTGTCACTGAATTAATTGCAGAATTGCAGAAAACACACAGATTATGCTACTTCTGGGTTTCAAAATATTCAATTGGCATGATACGAAAACCTATAGCAAAAATATTTTTTTTTTATTCTGATTCGTTGAAGATGTGCAGAATTACATTGCATATCATGTTTTATCCAACATTCACGCGAATTTGCAAAATTGTTCCTACCTACGTTCGAAATGCTATTCAAGGTGCATAGTAAATATCAATTGGATGTTTTGTGACGGCATATATGCTCGAAACAGCACAATATCACGAATTTTCAGGTTCAGATCCGTAATTTCCATTAATTCACTGCAAAATCCACGAGGGTTTTCTCATTGTTGTTGAATGAATTTCAGAATTGCCGAAAAGACACAGAATATGCTACTTCTAGGTATCAAAAAACTCAAATGGCATTATACGAAAACCTATGGCAAAAATCATCTATTTTTTGTCTGTTTCGTTAAAGATAAGGAGAATTACAATGCAAATCATGTTTTATCCAATATTCAGGAGAATTTGCAAAATTGCTCCTACCTGCATTCGAACTGCTATTTTAGGCGCGGAGTAAATCTCAATTGGATGTTGTTTCGGTAGATATGTTCGATACAGCACACTAGCATGAACTTTCAGGTTCTGATTCGTTTTTTGCATGTATTCACTGTGAAATCCACGATGGTTCTCACATTGTCATTAAATGAAGTGCAAAACTGCCAAAAAATACACTGATTATGTTACTTCTATGTATGACTACATTTAATTGACATTTTGCGAAAACTTACTGCGAAAATCTTCTATTTTGTGCTTGATTCATTGAAGGTGTGCAGAATTACATTGCATATCATGTTTTATCCAAGATTCACACGAATTTGAAAAATTGCTCCTACCTACGTTCGAATTGCTATTCTAGGCGCAGAGAAATCTCAATTGGATGTTGTTTCAGCAGATATGTTCGATACAGCACACTAACATGAACTTTCAGTTTCTGATCCGTAGTTTGCATGAATTCACTGCGAAATCCACGAGGGTTCTCACATTATCATTGAATGAAGTGCAGAATTGCAGAAAACACACAGATTCTGCTACTTCTGGGTTTCAAAACATCCAATTGGTATTATACGAAAATCTGTAGCCAAAATCTTCTATTTTGAGTCTGATTCGTTAAAGGTATGCAGAATTATATTGCATATCATGTTTTATCCAAGATTCACCCGAATTCGCTAAATTGCTCCTACTCAATTTGATGTTTCAGCAGATATGCTTGATACAGCACACTAACATGAACTTTCAGTTTAAAATGCTGGTTTGCCTGAATTCACTGATGAATCCAATAGGGTTTTCACATTGTCATTGAGTGAAGTACGGAATTGCCATAAAACACACGGATTATGCTACTTTTAGGTTTCCAAACGTTCAATTCGCATTATCCGAAAACCTATAGCAAAAATCTTCTATTTTGTGTCTGATTTGTTGAACGCCTGCAGAAGTACATTCCATATCATTTTTTATCCAAGATTCACGCAAATTTGCAAAATAGTTCCCATCTACTTTCGAATTGCTAATCTAGGCGCGGACTAAATCTCAATTGGATGTTGTTTCGGCAGGTATGCTTGATACAGCAGACTAACATGAACTTTCAATTTCAGATCCGTGGTTTCCATGAATTCACTGCGAAATCCACGGAGGTTTTCACATTGTCATTGAATGAAGTGCGGAATTGCAGAAATCACACAGATTATGCTACTTCTGGGTTTCAATACATTCAATTGGCATTATACGAAAATCTATAGCGAAAATCTTCTATTTTTTGTCTGATTCGGTAAAGGTATGCAGAATTATATTGCACATCATATTTTATCCAAGATTCACGATAATATGCAAAATTGCTCCTTCCTGTGTTCGAATTGCTATTCTAAGCGCAGAGTAGAATAGAATAGAATGGAATGAGGCTATAGGAACGAACCTTCTGGCCCATTTTTGGGTCAGATAATTACCCCGATTATTATTCGGTTGTTTACCCAAGTCCCATGCCGTCTTTCTAGCCGTGTCAACCATGTCGGCATCGGGATTCGAACCCGGGTCTTTCTGCTCGCAAGCAGATTCGCTCACCAGTCGACCAAGCTGGAGCATTGTCATTCAATATCAATGGGATGTTGTTTCGGTTGACATGAGCAATAAAGCACACTAACATGAACTTTCAGTTTCAGATCCGTGGTTTACATGAATACACTGCGAAATTTACGAGGGTTTTCACACTGTCACTGAATTAATTGCAGAATTGCAGAAAACACACAGATTATGCTACTTCTGGGTTTCAAAATATTCAATTGGCATTATACGAAAACCTATAGCGAAAATATTTTTTTTTTGAGTCTGATTCGTTGAAGATGTGCAGAATTACATTGCATATCATGTTTTATCAAAGATTCACGCGAATTTCCAAAATTGCTCCTACCTACGTTCAAAGTGCTATTCTAGGCGCAGAGTAAATCTCTATTGAATGTTGTTTTGGCAGATATGCTCGATACAGCACACAAACATGAACTTTCAGTTTCAGATTCGTAGTTTCCATGAATTCACAGCAAAATCCACGAGGGTGTTCACATTGTCATTGAATGAAGAGCAGGATTGCAGAAAACACACAGATTTTGCTACTTCTGGTTTTCAAAATATTCAATTGGCATTATACCAAAAACTGTTGCAAAAATCGTCTATTTTGCGTCTGATTCGTTGAATGTATGCAGAATTACATTGCATATCATGTTTTATCCAACATTCACGCGAATTTGCAAAATTGTTCATACCTACGTTCGAAATGCTATTCAAGGCGCATAGTAAATATGAATTGGGTGTTTTGTGACGGCATATATGCTCGAAACAACACACTATCACGAATTTTCAGGTTCAGATCCGTGGTTTCCATTAATTCACTGCAAAATCCACGAGGGTTTTCTCATTGTTGTTGAATGAATTGCAGAATTGCCGAAAAGACACAGAATATGCTACTTCTAGGTATCAAAAAACTCAAATGGCATTATACGAAAACCTATGGCAAAAATCATCTATTTTTTGTCTGTTTTGTTCAAGATAAGGAGAATTACATTGCATATCATGTTTTATCCAATATTCACGCGAATTTGCAAAATTGCTCCTACCTGCATTCGAACTGCTATTTTAGGCGCGGAGTAAATCTCAATTGGATGTTGTTTCGGCAGATATGTTCGATACAGCACACTAACATGAACTTTAAGTTTCTGATTCGTTTTTTGCATGTATTCACTGCGAAATCCACGATGGTTCTCACATTGTCATTAAATGAAGTGCAGAATTGCCGAAAATACACTGATTATGTTACTTCTATGTATGAATACATTTAATTGACATTTTGCGAAAACTTACAGCAAAAATCTTCTATTTTGGGCTTGATTCATTGAAGGTATGCAGAATTACATTGCATATCATGTTTTATCCAAGATTCACATGAATTTGAAAAATTGCTCCTACCTACGTTCGAATTGCTATTCTAGGCGCAGAGAAATCTCAATTGGATGTTGTTTCAGCAGATATGTTCGATACAGCACACTAACATGAACCTTCAGTTTCTGATCCGTAGTTTGCATGAATTCACTGCGAAATCCACGAGGGTTCTCCCATTATCATTGAATGAAGTGCAGAATTACAGAAAACACACACATTCTGCTACTTCTGGGTTTAAAAACATCCAATTGGCATTATACGAAAATCTGTAGCGAAAATCTTCTATTTTGAGTCTGATTCGTTAAAGGTATGCAGAATTATATTGCATATCATGTTTTATCCAAGATTCACCCGAATTCGCTAAATTGCTCCTACTCAATTTGATGTTTCAGCAGATATGCTTGATACAGCACACTAACATGAACTTTCAGTTTAAAATTCTGGTTTGCCTGAATTCACTGCAGAATCCAATAGGGTTTTCACATTGTCATTGAGTGAAGTACGGAATTGCCATAAAACACACGGATTATGCTACTTTTAGGTTTCCAAACGTTTAATTCGCATTATACGAAAACCTATTGCAAAAATCTTCTATTTTGTGTCTGATTTGTTGAACGCATGCAGAAGTACATTGCATATCATTTTTTATCCAAGATTCACGCGAATTTGCAAAATTGTTCCCATCTACGTTCGAATTGCTAATCTAGGCGCAAAGTAAATATCAATTGGATGTTGTTTCGGCAGATGTGCTTGATACAGCAGACTAACCTGAACTTTCAATTTCAGATCCGTAGTTTCCATGAATTCACTGCGAAATCCACGAGGGTTTTCACATTGTCATTGAATGAAGTGCGGAATTGCAGAAAACACACAGATTATGCTACTTCTGGGTTTCAATACATTCAATTGGCATTATACGAAAAAATATAGCGAAAATCTTCTATTTTGTGCCTGATTCGTTGAGGGTATGCAGAATTACATTGCATATCATGTTTTATCCAAGTTTCACCCGAATTCACAAAATTGCTCCTACTCAATTTGATGTTTCGGCAGATGTGCTTGATACAGCACACTAACATGAACTTTCAGTTTAAAATTCGAGGTTTGCATGAATTCACTGCAGAATCCACGAGGGTTTTCATATTGTCATTGAATGAAGTACGGAATTGCGGTAAAATGCACGGATTATGCTACTTCTAGGTTTCAAAACATTCAATTGTCATTAAACGAAAACCTATAGCAAAAATCTTCTATTATGTGTCTGATTCGTTAAAGGTATGCAGAATTATATTGCATATCATGTTTTATCCAAGATTCACGCGAATTTGCAAAATGCTCCTACCTACGTTCGAATTGCTACTCGAGGCGCAGAGTAAATCTCAATTGGATGTTGTTTCGGCAGATATGCTAGATACAATAGACTAACATGAACTTTCAGTTTCAGATCAGTGGTTTCCATGAATTCACTGCGAAATCCATGAGGGTTTTCACATTGTCATTGAATGAAAGGAAAAATTGCCGCAAACCCACAGATTATGCTACTTCTGGGTTTCAAAACATTCAATTGGCATTATACGAAAACCTATAGCAAAAATCTTCTATTTTGTGTCTAATTCATTAAAGGTTTTCAGAATTACATTGCATATCATGTTTAATAAAGATTCACGCGAATTTGCAAAATTGATCCTACCTACGTTCGAATTGCTATTCTAGGCGCAGAGTAAATCTCAATTGGATGTTGTTTTCGCAGATATGATCGATACAGAACACTAACATGAACTTTCAGTTTCAAATCCGTGGTTTGGATGAATTCACTGCGAAATCCGCGAGGGTTTTCACATTGTCATTGAATGAAAGGCAGAATTGCCAAAAACACACAGATTATGCTACTTCTGGGTTTCACAACATTCAATTGACATTATACGAAAATCTGTAGCAAAAATCTTCTATTTTGTGTCTGATTCGTTAAAGGTATGCAGAATTATATTGCATATCATGTTTTATCCAAGATTCACGATAATTTGCAAAATTGCTCCTTCCTGTGTTCGAATTGCTATTCTAAGCGCAGAGTAGAATAGAATAGAATGGAATGAGGCTATAGCAACGAACCTTCTGGCCCATTCCTGGGTCAGATAATTACCCCGATTATTATTCGGTTATTTACCCAAGTCCCATGCCGTCTTTCTAGCCGTGTCAACCATGTCGGCATCGGGATTCGAACCCGGGTCTTCCTGCTCGCAAGCAGATTCGCTCATCAGTCGACCAAGCTGGAGCATTGTCATTCAATATCAATGGGATGTTGCTTCGGTTGACATGAGCAAAACAGCACACTAACATGAACTTTCAGTTTCAGATCCGTGGTTTACATGAATACACTGCGAAATTTACGAGGGTTTTCACATCGTCATTGAATGAAGTGCAGAATTGCAGAAAACACACAGATTATGCTACTTCTGGGTTTCAAAATATTCAATTGGCATTATACTAAAATCTATAGCAAAAATCTTCTATTTTGTGTCTAATTCATTAAAGGTTTTCAGAATTACATTGCATATCATGTTTAATAAAGATTCACGCGAATTTGCAAAATTGATCCTACCTACGTTCGAATTGCTATTCTAGGCGCAGAGTAAATCTCAATTGGATGTTGTTTTCGCAGATATGATCGATACAGAACACTAACATGAACTTTCAGTTTCAGATCCGTGGTTTACATGAATACACTGCGAAATTTACGAGGGTTTTCACACTGTCACTGAATTAATTACAGAATTGCAGAAAACACACAGATTATGCTACTTCTGGGTTTCAAAATATTCAATTGGCATTATATGAAAACCTATAGCGAAAATATCTTTTTTTGAGTCTGATTCGTTGAAGATGTGCAGAATTACATTGCATATCATGTTTTATCAAAGATTCACGCGAATTTCCAAAATTGCTCCTACCTACGTTCAAAGTGCTATTTTAGGCGCAGAGTAAATCTCTATTGAATGTTGTTTTGGTAGATATGCTCGATACAGCACACAAACATGAACTTTCAGTTTCAGATTCGTAGTTTCCATGAATTCACAGTGAAATCCACGAGGGTGTTCACATTGTCATTGAATGAAGTGCAGAATTGCAGAAAACACACAGATTTTGCTACCTCTGGTTTTCAAAATATTCAAATGGCATTATACCAAAAACTGTTGTAAAAATCTTCTATTTTGTATCTGATTCGTTGAATGTATGCAGAATTACATTGCATATCATGTTTTATCCAACATTCACGCGAATTTGTAAAATTGTTCCTACCTACGTTCTAAATGCTATTCAAGGCGCATAGTAAATATCAATTGGATGTTTTGTGACGGCATATATGCTCGAAACAGCACACTATCATGAATTTTCAGTTTCAGATCCGATGTTTCCATTAATTTACTGCAAAATCCTCGAGGGTTTTCTCAATGTTGTTGAATGAATTGCGGAATTGCCGAAAAGACACAGAATATGCTACTTCTTGGTATCAAAAAACTCATAAGGCATTATTCGAAAACCTATGGCATAAATCATCTATTTTTTGTCTGTTTCGTTAAAGATAAGGATAATTACATTGCATATCATGTTTTATCCAATATTCACGCGAATTTGCAAAATTGCTCCTACCTGCATTCGAACTGCTATTTTAGGCGTGGAGTAAATCTCAATTGGATGTTGTTTCGGCAGATATGTTCGATACAGCACACTAACATGAACTTTCAGTTTCTGATTCGTTTTTTGCATGTATTCACTGCGAAATCCACGATGGTTCTCACATTGTCATTAAATGAAGTGCAGAATTGCCGAAAATACACTGATTATGCTACTTCTGTGTATGAATACATTCATTCAATTGGCATTTTGCCAAAAAAAAGGCGAAAATCTACTATTTTGTGCCTGATTCGTTGAAAGTATGCAGAATTACATTGCATATCATGTTTTATCCAAGATTCACGCGAATTTGAAAAATTGCTCCTACCTACGTTCGAATTGCTATTCTAGGCGCTGAGTAAATCTCAATTGGATGTTGTTTCGGCAGATATGCTCGATACAGCACACTAACATGAACTTTCAGTTTCTGATCCGTGATTTGCATGAATTCACTGCGAAATTTACGATGGTTCTCACATTGTCATTGAATGAAGTGCAAAATTGCCGAAAACACACAGATTATGCTTCTTCTAGGTATTAATACATTCAATTGTCATTTTGCGCAAACCTACAGCGAAAATTTTCTATTTTGTGTCTGATTCGTAGAAGGTATGCAGAATTACATTGCTTATCATGTTTCATCTAAGATTTACGCGAATTTGCAAAATTGCTCCTACCTACGGTCGGATTACTATTCTAGGCGCAGAGTAAATCTCAATTGGATGTTTCGGCAGAGATGCTCGATACAGCAGACAAACATGAACTTTCAGTTACAGATCCGTGGTTTCCATGAATTCACTGCAAAATCTACAAGTGTTTTCACATCGTCATTGAATGAAGTGCAGAATTGCAGAAAACACACAGATAATACTACTTCTGGGTTTCAAAACATTCAATTGGCGTTATACTAAAATCTATAGCAAAAATCTTCTATTTTATGTCTGATTCGTTAAAGGTATGCAGAATTACATTGCATATCATGTTTTATCCAAGATTCACGCGAATTTGCAAAATTTTTCCAGCCTACGTTAGAATTGCTATTCTAGGCGCAGAGTAAATCTCAATTGGATGTTGTTTCGGCAGATATGCTCGATACTGCACACTATCAACCCAAGTCCCATGCCGTCTCTCTAGCCGCGTCAACCATGTCGGCATCGGGATTCGAACCCGGGTCTTCCTGCTCGCAAGCAGATTCGCTCATCAGTCAATCAAGCTGTAGCATTGTCATTCAATATCAATGGGATGTTGTTTCGGTAGATGTGAGCAATACAGCACACTAACATGAACTTTCAGTTTCAGATCCGTGGTTTACATGAATACACTGCGAAATTTACGAGGGTTTTCACATTGTCATTGAATGAAGTGCAGAATTGCCGAAAACACACAGATTATAGTACTTCTTGGTATGAATACATTCAATTGGCATGTTGCACAACCTTAAAGCAAAAATCTTCTATTTTGTGCCTGACTCGTTGAAGGTATGCAGAATTACATTGCATATCATGTTTTATCCAAGATTCACGCGAATTTGCAAAATTGCTCCTACCTACGTTCGAGTTGCTATTCTAGACGCAGAGCAAATCTCAATTGGATGTTGTTTCGGTAGATATGCTAGATACAATAGACTAACATGAACTTTCAGTTTCAGATTCGTGGTTTCCATGAATTCACTGCAAAATCCACTAGGGTTTTCACATTGTCATTGAATGAAGAGCAAAATTGCAGAAAACACATAGGTTATGCTACTTCTGGGATTAAAAATATTTAATTGGCATTATACGAAAACCTATAGCGAAAATCTTCTATTTTGTGTCTGATTTGTTAAAGGTAAGCAGAATTACATTGCATGTCATGTTTTATCCGATATTCACGCGAATTTGCAAAATTGCTCCTACCTACGTTTGAATTGCTATTCTAGGCGCAGAGTTAATCTCAATTGGATGTTGTTTCGCCATATATGCTCGATACAGCACACTAACATGAACTTTCGGTTTCAGATCTGTGGTTTGCGTGCATTCACACGATGGTCCACGATGGTTTCACATTGTCATTGAATGAAGTGTAGAATTGCCGAAAACACACAGATTATGCTATTTCTAGGTATCGATACATTTAATGGGCATTTTAGGAAAACCTCTAGCGAAAATCTTCTATTTTGTGTCTGATGCAAATAAACAAACCTACAAACATTCATGTAAATAAACATACAGACATGGAAACAAAAACCTATCAAACTGCAGCGATTAGTCAGCCAACCGGGCCTTGTTGACAGAGGTTTGAAAAAGGACTGCATTATTCGGCAACTCTTTCTCCGAGAAAATAAATTTGAGGGGTTGACAGCAAATTCAGTGGGTGTAGTAGTCGTCAGAATACTGCCTTTCTTTGACTCGTACAATTTCTTGACGTCTGCAAATGATGCCGTTGTTTCATTGTCAAACTGATCTTCTGGCCCTTCTCACTGATCCAGTTTTTGCGGATGCAATTATTTAGCAGATTTAGCTCCAGTTGTTTAGCTCCACTTGTTTAGCAGATGTACTGTGTCAAAAAGGAGAAACCAGACACGGTCGTTGTCAAGAGGATATTTGGCTGTGGCACTGCAATCACCTAGTGATTAGAATAGAAGTGGCTTTGCAGTCTCGGTTGTTCTTGGCCACCAGAAAATGAAACAGTTGGGCGAATCACTACTTCATCTACCAAGAGAAACACATTTTTCTGCTGCAGTGTCTGGATTTTGTCAAATGTTTCCCTCAGCACCTGGTCCTTATCAATAGATGTAGTGATGTACTGCAGCTTGCGTTTGCATGGCAGCACCAAAAAGTCTTTGAGCTGTTCATAATTACATACGCTTTAGGTATGATTGAAGAGCAAAATAATAATCATTGATGGAAAACTGGTTTTGTGATAAAAGTTCCAAATGACATGTCAAAAATACTAACTTCTTCTTTTCGGTGTCGACATAGGCTGACGTGTGAGCTTGAAGGGTGACAACATTTTGGATTGTTTTGTCAAACGGGAAGTCATACATAGTTCATTGCCAAGCGCACAGTTTCGTCGGACTGCGTATACGATCTCAAACCATTTTTGGGCCAAATGTCTTAAACAGTGGTTTTAATGCCGTTCTTGAATGCACTGAACGTCAGTGGGGAACACAAAGTGGGCTTGTTTTCGACATTCACAGACAAGCTGCACTCACTGAAGTAGTCGGTCATGAACAAACACACAAGCCTTTCTTTTGATCTTGAAATAATCAAGTTCTTATACTGTTTCTGCAGGTTACGCTCAGGTTTGAAACTATCAAATGAAGTAATTTTATCCATCTGAAGAAAATACCTCAGCTGTTGGTCTTCAACTTTCGCCGGGCGAGGTGCAGGTTTTAGCGATGGCAGACATGAAGCAGGCACATTGAAGATACTGGGAGGGATTTCAGGTCGCATAGAACCACCATGCAATTTGATCAAATGTGGTTCAGCACCCCAGTGTATCTCACAAATGAAAAACTTGTCTGGATCAACAACAAAGTTTTCACGAGGTGGAATAACTTCAAGCCACTTCTGTCTCTCAGACTGCTCTTTCGGCAGACGTAACACACTGCGCCTGTTCTCCTTATTGTATTTATCCCCACAGTTCACAACCCCACACTTGTTCGGCATTGTTAATACATATAATTAGCAATAAACTTTGTAAACAAACAGTATCCACTTAGAAATGCAGCCATGTGCCTCGAAATAAACAACAATGTCCGATTCACACCGAGTGACAGACTACGACAAAGCTTGCACTGTGAGAGTTGATGACTAACTGAGCTCACTCAGCTCAGTGAACTGGCCTCCGCTAGCGTAGTCAGTTATATATATCCGTGCACGTCCTGTTTATAGTAGTCCTTGGATTAAACTCAAATATGTGTCCCCCACTTTCACTTCTCACCCCTTTTCACCTCTCAGGCGTGTCCCAAGATCTATACATATCACCCACACTGTGTACGCTTATAAATGGAAAAGAGCTACAATCACCAAGAAGTTTAAAATCATTCCAGTAAATAGACACAATACAGCAGACAAATTTACCGTCGACTTACTTCCTATAGTTTGCACAAGGAGAAAAGTTACGGGCCAAAACAATCATAAATCTCACACTGGTTAGCAAATAAATTTTGGATATGAAGTGATTCACTTATATCACTGTTGCCTGGCTAGTGGTAGTGTTTAATTTGTGATTGATAGAATTGAGAACAATATGCGAGGATGAACGCAGAGCTCTGCGTGGGATGAGCCAAGCATCGCAGGCTTGTGCACAGCCAATGGCAGCTCTTCAGACTATGACTATGAGTGACGTTAGCTGCCAGCTTAGCTCACCGTTCGGCAGCAGTAGTGACCTGCGTAATCAGTTGGTTCTTAACAAGAACGTGTGCACGTTCAGACGCTTGTCTGTGCTTCCTATCAGTGATGATTCTCTTCCGACTACATTGCACAAGTGTATATCAAGTTATCATAAATTTTTCATGTGTCTATAAAATACCTAAGCGTAACTTATGAAATTTATTTATTAGCTATATATAGGGCTATCTGTTAAACCAGTATATATGATCTGAATGATCTTTTTCTATCTAGTTCTAGCTATAAAGTAGCAAAGTTGGCAACCCTCAGTCTTCACACAACAATGACGTTGCAAGTGAGATCGGAGAACACTGGTAAGACCGTTCACCGACAACGATAAAAAAGTAAAGCTATTGGTTCTATCATTAAATTCATTGACACAAGAACAATAGTTTTTCAAGTCAAAATTTGTTCTAACTAAGCCATTTTATTCTCTATTTATTAGCACTAATGAATACGATTCAAACAATACGAAATAAACATCTGTAAGTAAATTTCACTGACAATTTTTAATCATAGTTGAAAAAATGTAAGTACACATTCTCCGGAATAATTATGAACGTCTCATCGAACTTGAAGCAGTTGATCTTTGATTTTTATGTAACAGTAAAGAATTGTTCAGGATTGATTTAAAAGCTGTTCACAAGCTTGCATTTTTCAATATTAGTCCGGAAGAATGTACTATTGTTCGAAATAATATTGGATTTCTATTCATTTAGGCCGTTACAAAATATACCCGAGAGGGTTTGTGTTTCGGTAAGAATATTTCAGTGCGAAATAGTTTTCAACTATAGATAGAAAATTCTTGCAGCTCCATTGAACAACACTTCAGTACTCTGTAAGTGAGATGATGAGCTATATTCGCCGTCTCTATCCACTTGATCTCAATTTATGTGATGCACACTGAAAATTCCACCAAATATCCGTACATTTCATATTCCCCTTATCCCAGTACGCAAGTAAAGGATTCTTATTTTTTTATGGTTGTAGTAATTCACCCCCATACTAAGATGAGAAGAATTATTCACACACAACCCATCGTTTCAATACAAGGAAAGCGATGAATGTTATCACATTCCAATGAATATTATTGAGGACCTTTAAAAGTATGGTTCCCACTAAATAATATTGAACTATATGAACTAATTCAATGACTAAATGGTGTATCATGGTTGAAAATTATGCGTATTTACATTGGCATAGCTAAACACATTTTCTTTGCGTTCACCAAAGCAGTTAGCAAACATAATCACTGAACGATAGTTCATTCACCGACAACATAAAATGTTCAAAACTGGGAGTAATATTGGCTCATGCAAGAAATTACAACATACATTGAGACAAGAAACAGTGGGTGTCAAGTAAGAACTCACCTACATTGCCGGAAATCAGATGTTCATTCAAATGTTTGACTTTGGCTAAACTTACTAGCACCTGGCCTCTCGAAATCATATTGTCGGCTCAAACAGTAAATTCTATAAGACAAAGGTTCATATAATAATGTTATTCTTTTCTTTACTACTTTGAAGTACGCTTTCTTCATAATAAAAGATCTCCGTTAAAAATTTAACACAATTGTTAACACTAGTTTGTCACTTTTTGCGTAAAAGGTATCAATAGCAACATAACTTTGCAGATTTTATATTATTGGAGTATTTTAGGCTCAATATTACTTGTGTTCTTGACAGAAATGTACTTCAATAAAAACATCAATACCTCAAAAAGTAAGCATTAGCGACGGTCACGATAGTAAAATTCAAGATAAACACATGGAAATGCATAGTACTAATGATATGTGATATCTAATATTGAGATGGGTCAAATATTCAGATATTAAAAAAATTAAAATACACAAAACTGAAGAAACAAAAAAACTAGTCAAACATCTACTAATTATTTGAGAGTAATTAACACTCAGATACTGAATCCTAAGCATACCGATGCCTTCTAGTGCAGTAGTGAAGTAAAGGATGCTCGACGTGGTCTCACAAGCCGTGCAGATGGCTAAACGCATTGTGATTGGTCAGATCAAATATTGACAAAAATTATATACACGGGAACCCATCAGGATTCCCTCATGCTAAGGAAATATATATATTTAACAATAGAGAAGAAATAAATACCCCAATATTTTCTGTCCCAAATGTTATATTTTCACGAGTGAAACGTAGTAGGCAGTAGTGAACACAATTCGAAGCTTCATTCAGGTTTGATTAACACATTTCCTGCGAAGTGACCCACCGGTGGATCACTCAAGTTAGATTCTGTAATTTTTTCAAAGTTTTCTAGGGACTATGTGTACAAAGTAAAGATTTGCACCGACTAGGCAATTAGAGGAAACGTGTTAAGGTTGCATGTCAACATTTGGTAACTTCATGCTCACTCAGCAGTAAACATAAAAAAGAAGCAGTTCCTTCAAGAGACCAACATTACGTTCTGTTTGTCTTTCTTTAATTGCTTCATATTGTAAAGCATCTGGATCCACAACTTGATATTTGAGCAGCAGCTGTCTACTCTTGAATAATTAAAGACAAATATACACCCAGTGTTGGGGGACAGTTGTACTGCAATTGCGATCACAACTTTTTTAGCTGCAGTTGCGTAGCAAATATTTTTGAAGAGCTACGAATTGGTTTGCGGTGCAACTCTCTCGATGAAATTTCACCACAAGTTGCAACCGCAACTTTGAAAAATATAAGTTGAAAAAATGTTTAGAAGAACAATAAATAAAATGAATAATAACTTAAATGAACCTTATGAAGTGAACCAACCGTGAATATAAAAAACGACCTTGTAAATCAAGATTATCGCTACCATTTCGTCCGAGAGCATCAGCACAAATACTGAGACAGAAGAAGATTTCTTCTGCTCTTTATTCAAAAATGATGAACACACCAACAAGAAAAAAGATACTTCAAAAGAAATAAAGGTATGATTGAAAGAGCCTGTCATTAAGTGGTTCAAGCATCCATCTATTTATCCGACCATGTTTCCCAACAGTAACTTTATCTCGTACTTAATAAAGTTCAGTACTTCCATGCCCTCAAGTGCTGCAGTTCCAAGGCTTTTTTCATTATGTAAAGATCTATTGAAATCTAAACGTACTCGTTTTTTAGACAGTCATTTCGAAAATGCTTGCATTTCTGAAAGGGAATCTATGCTAAGCCAGGTCATTTAAATTGACTTCAACAACTAACTACAGTGTTTTAATGTTTCCAATAAAGTAATTAGCAATACAACCCTACTGAAAGTAAAATATAGGCAAAGTGATTGGCGACGAAAACAAAAATAGGATCTAAGCTCAGTAAGATGTAAAACGATTTGAAATCCTGTGACAACGCAGTCCCTGTCTGAGCCAAAAAAAGTTGTTTTATCGAGGATTATTCATTAATATTTCTGTGTGAGTTGTACACACTCGATATCTTTTAATTTGTTTTGTTATTTAATAGTTTTGGCTGCGAATTCCAGTTGCAACCGTAAATTATGATCTTGGTTTGTGGTGGTTGCGGTTACGATTGGAACTATTTTTGGTGACTTGCAGTTGCGGATGCACAGCAATTATTTTCCAGTTGTGTGTCCAACACTGTATACACCAGCACATAGATACGAGTATTCGTGCTAACCTCACTTAATTAAGGTACTCGTCCTTTGTATGACTACTTGAAATTTATTTACTTAATAATTTTTCCATACAACTGACTTTTTGGTCGCTGAATAAAACAAAATTGCATGGAAATCCTTAGATGTTATCGGCTATGAGATATATCAACTTGTGACACAAAATTTCTCACCCTAAAGAAGCTTTCTTCTTCATCTTGATATTTGTCAGTAAATGTATCCGACTTCCCTGCATGCACCTTCTTTTTCTTCGTCGCTTTGATTGGTCGCTCCAGTTTACACTGTCGATAGGATAGGAAGGTATGTAGTTATCTGCAGAGGTAGATTAATTTGAATTATCTTAGAAACATGAACTCAGCCATAGTTCGCCAAACGCTTAGTTCCGCACCTTCGGGCCCGGCTGAACATGTCATAGTTTCTGTTCGTACAGAATCTGACGGCTCTGATGCTAGCAAGCCTTCTGTTAATTTAACTTGTTCACTAATTAAGTGACTTTCTGCATTTTATTTTGTTTTGTTATTTGTAAATTAATATTAAATTGTATAAATATTGTTCATTTTTCCTTCTTGAATAAAATAATAAAATAAATAATTGAATTTTATTTTCTATAGAGTATACTGTGCTTATAGATTGGGCTTTAAATTCCTAATGTTAACATTGATAAAATCTTTAGAGTAGTAGAGATGCTTCAAGCGAGATCCCCATCCTCTGTACTGCAAATTGAAGTGGAAGCTCGTAGGAGCGGGTCGATGAGCGTGGTTGAGGTATAGCTTAATTAAATGAGATAAGCAGTTTTTAGCAGAAACAAATTAAATGTATATGAATCTCATCAGATGAAGTTGGAATCATCAGTTCCATTTCTCCATCAGTTTTATTTCAATATACTCGTATCATCATGAATCATCGAGTTGTTTAAGTACATGGTTAAAAAATTTGTAAAATGTTCGTCTCATTTCTATGTGTTAATTTTCATTGAGAGAAAATCCTCGACGGCATCTTATCAGAAAGTTTCAAATTATATTGTCACGGCGGTAGCAAGAAGTACCAGTGGTAGACAAAGGCTTAAAAATGTGGTTCGTGTGGCTCACAGAACCTTGCCTTGGTGTCTGAAAATCGACACTTCTGTACTTATTCACAGAACGTTTTGTTTATTGTTAATTCTCGAGTCAGTTGCAGGGACTGATGGTAAAAACATCTTCTAGCGCCATATTCGAGACTTCAGCTTACATTTCGACGTTTATTTCAGAGTGTAACGTGTCAGTGTTACCTCGATCAGAAAAATGTCAATGGAGTGCCACTTTCGCTGATTTCTGATCTATTTATTTATACACGTATTCGGTCTTGTGGAAGTAGGACAGACTTTCATTCAACATACTAGTAAATTTCCATTGTTTTTGCCTGAAGCCTCGTCATTGTATTATTAGTATGAAAATAATATCTACAGTCAGGGTGAACAAAGAAGTAAACTAATTAATCACCTGTCATGCTAATGTGTTTTTCTCTCAATTTCAGGAGCGTTGGGATATAATCCACTCGAGAGCTGGACGGATGATGTCACGGTGCGTAAAATGCAGAAGCCGTACAGCAAATTCCAGACACTTGATTTAGTCAAATAATTCTTATATAACGCGTACATGAGTAAACAGAAGTAGGGGGAGCTCGCCCGCAACCTCAACCTGGCGGAGGACCAAGTCAAAATATGGTTCCAGAACCGCTGAACGAAAAACAAAAAAATAGTCAAAGACAAGCAGCCTAGGAGGATGCAAGTAATACAGAAGCACCCAACCCTCACAGTACAGTAAAGAGAAGTACTGCCATATGGGGGGCTTGGCAATGACCACCCAACAACGGTTTTTAGGCGGGAACGTGATCCATGACGTAAATTGAGACCATTGGTAAATTTTTGAAGGGGCGGGGCTTCGAATGCCGAGATGATAAAAACCTCAAACGCGCACGGCTGGGGTTCGAACGTCTGACCTTCCCATAAGTGCACCTCTGCTTCCAATCCTCTAACCACTGCGCCACGACAACTATAATATCCCGCCGCGTTTAAACCATTTTAACACTAGCACAACGAAGTGGGCCTGGGAGGTTCAGTGTCAAAATTAACAAGCCCGTCTAATATTGTATTATGAACCTTTACTTATTAATAACATTTATAGAACAAGTACATATGACTTTTCTGTTACGTAGTTTGAAAGAAAATAATAGAAAAATGACAGAATTCAACTTGTTGGACTGAAACTCCCTTCTATGTTACTCGATTTAGAAAATTATAACTTCTCTGTAATATGAAAATTAAAATTTTTTGGTCTTAATTTATCGTATTCTCATAGCGAATATCAAGACATGAAGTTATTTTTGCATCTTCTATTATGTACGAACTGTGTGCACACAGAGCATCCCAGAGTATTTTATTCAATAGTATATATCATTGTGAGTATGATAATGGAATTTCAATGGTAGAAGCGGAGCTACTATCAAATTAAAGAGAAAAACAAGATATTCCTAATAATTTTTATGCTCATGTGCATTGTTTGTTTAATTCTATCTCTACCCTCTATTACATCTCGTAATTCTTATCTAAATTATATGTATTTATTTAGTAGCGAATGCGACACACCAGCATTAGAACATTGTTTCAAGATGTTTCACATTGTTTTTTATTGCTTTGAAATCAGAATAAATTTGACGAAGTGCCCGTTGGCCTAACTTGTGAACGATTGGTTGACTTGCGCATGGCGCACCACTTGTGTGCCATGATTGGTTGACGCGTGGACGTCACTGAGACCCCCCTCACCCCTCACATAATTCCATGACGTCAAAAGTCCGAAAATTCACAAGTGCTGCTACTAGTCTTTACTGTACTGTGCCAACCCTTTTTCAGGAGGTGGCAGTCCCGCTCACCAACCCACCACTCGACAGACCTGCAATAGCATTTATGCGTGAGCAAATCCCGGGGTTGTGAATTCCGGGGCTACGGGAACACTTAATTCGACGGTGGTGGTCCTCTCTAGAGTTTTTGAACCCCCTTAAAACAGCAAGGTTGGCCTCAATCATGGTGTTAGGCTATGTTATACTATGTCTACAACGTTCTACTTCTATTTCTTCGCACACATCTACTTCGTTTTTTCCACTACGTCTGCTTATTCGTTCCATATCTACTCAAACTTCTTTGTTTTTCTTGTTTTACTTCTACTTCTCCATTGCTATACTTCACTTCCGTTTGTTTGTTCCTCTATTTCTACTTCAGTCTCTTTGTTGCACCACTTCCGTTTCTTCGTTTTTCGACTTCCACTTTCACGTCTTAATTCCTCTGCTTCTTCTTTTTCTGCGTTCTTCTTCCATTTTTATTTCATTTTTCTCGTGTGTTTATCATTTTTTTGCTTTTACTAATTCTTCTATCTCCTTATATTGGTTTCTTTCTGCTCCCCAATAAAAAAGATCTAGCTGGAGTTTTTGGATCTAGACTGGCTCCCCATGAGCCATTTTTGCCATTTCTTTTCAAGCTGCCTCTTAGCTTCACTTGAAACGTCACATATACATTACGTCACATATACATTGCTTTCCAAACACTAACAGGTCATTCAAACGGTTCCTAACTCTTCACTTAAGCAAGAACTATGATCCAAGATTTGGAGTAGGACCGTGCAAAATAATAATAAAATTCTCTTAATTTCTTTGTTCCAACATGGTTAGTGCTCTCAAACACTTTTAAATCAAGTTTTCCATGAGTTCTTACATTTAATAGTTTAACTTGTTGACGTTTGACTTTTGTCTCTAATTTTAGTGTTCATATTTCCAAAACTGTACAAATGTTATTCATAGAATTTTTCCATTAATCTGAAAGGAATAAGTATGACCACAGTCATAGTTTCATTGACTATATATGATCAAAACACATTAGCTTTTTTCCCTCCTCTACTTGGACTTAATTTTAGTGTGTACTCAAGGTACTTGAGTATGATCTGCACCTACATACACCTTGTCACATTCCTTCCCTCTACGTCCTACTCTTCAAGTATTGGGAGACACTTCCGCAGGTGTTGGAAGGTCTTCGAGCACTTTCTTCTCTACAATTTGACTATTGTCTACATTATTAAGTCTACTGACGCTCTCAGTATTCAAGAATGATGATCCGTGACTTTGAAGCCATTGTTCTAATTATAGTGAATAATTGAGAAACTATTTAGATTTTTTGAGTTTGTCGCGCTTCATCGTTATTTACTAAATACAGTACTCCTTTGGAAAGTAAGAAATAAAGCAAATCATCTGCTTTCATCTATAGGTTAATAAGTTTTTTGACACTTTTCGAGACTAGTTAACATTGATGAAAACTAAACAATAATTCATGGTTTATTCACCAGCTTTCATAGGTTTTTCGAAAATATGCCTGTAATTAGCCCACAGAGGGTGAAAGAGTATTGACTATGAAATAATTTTTTTACGCAAGACTGACAATGTGTCATTGTAGAGCGTAACACGTAACAAAAACGAGAAAATGCAAAGTTCATTAGGATCTCGAGTTGAAGGTTCTCTGGTCTACGGGTACTAGTTACATGTATAATGAGTTCAAGTTCGCATAAAACTTCTTTTGGAAATAATTAACTAAATTGCTACCTTGTTTTCAGTTTAGTTCCCCAATAACATTGCACTAGAGCACGAAACGAATAACATTAAAAAATGTTTTTCAATTATTATTTCCATAACAAACGCATTCATCCTCAAAAGTCACCAATCCTGTTGCCCCAATACGAGCAAAGTGGCGTTTAGACATGACGAATGCTTTAAAAGTGCTCACAGATTTCTTCAAAATCAACCCAATTGTAATATCTAGTGCGTATAGTAATAAAATACTGATAAATCTTATTACTACACCTACGCCTTGAACTTTTTGATCGAAAATACCTCGTGCGAAAAGGTTTTCGATTCCTGTAAAATAAACCAGTACGTAATAAAAAATGTTAGTTAAAGAATACACAACGAGTGCTGAAGTGGAAAAATTTGATCCAATAATATATGTCGTTTTAGCAGAACAATAAAGTGCGAACTTGAAAACATGTGGGTTTCAGTCATCAAAATGTTAATTTCCTCCGCACTGTTCTGTAAAACGTGCCCGTGGAATGTTGATATAATGACGCTTGTATTTTCGTGCATGGAAAACGCCTTTATAAATATTGAATAATGTCGTTTCACCACGTCTCATCAAGGACTTTAAGTTTCATATATAATAAAACAATGGGTGATTGCATCCCGTGAAGATGCTGATTTCATTCCATGAAAATGCTAATTTCATGTCATGAAAATGCCAATTTCATCCCATGAAAATGCTGATTGCATCCCATGAAAATACTGATTGATGGAGAGCAATTTTGTGGATCATGACTGTAAGCACTGTAAATTATCTATGTGTTCGATATCGAACTTAAAATAGGTTCATGCAAAGGAATTTTTACATTTTGAGTAGCTTTTTCATCATTAATTTTGTGTTGTTAATGTGAATTAGTCGATGAATTTTAATACGATTTACTTTTCTTCATCGGACAGAAGGAAAGAGGAAAGGAAAGATGAAAGGAAACAAGAACAGAAGACTCCCTTCTTGTCACATTTTTTCTCAAGTTGTTTTTTATATCATCTCATGATAAGTTTCTTTCATTAGTTTGTTATTGTTATTAATGTTGTTGTGTATCTGCGTTTACAATTACGCTGTTGTATTTAGTTTCTCTTATACCTTTTGTACATACATTGCGGTCGACATGTCTTGTATAAAGGATTATATGATATAAATGAAAGATACACAGGTTTCATACAATAGTGTGGAAAGAAAAGACGTATCGCCGCAGTAGAAGTTTAAAATCCGTGGTTAATAATTCCTCGAATTCGCAAAATCTCGCAAGAGAATATTTTGTAATTTTTGTGTTTATGCAGACACTTGGAATTGTAGTGTCCTAACCTACTGTACAAATGCCATGTGGTCACTTACAGCCCTCGGTGTAGTTTTATACTGTACTTGCAGTATACAGGGATACAGTTCATAAGCTGTAATTACAGTATATACTGTACGTGGCGATACGTGCTCTCTCTCTCTCTCTATACGGTTACAGCATAAATATGTATTAATTACGAGCATCAATTGAATTCTTACGAGGTAGATGTATTACATGCACATTTGACATTAATTGAAATGCAATCAATTTTTCATAACGAGAGAGAGACGTCGCATATTGTAGGAATCCAAACCTCCTGATATGAATGATATATTGTGAATTAATAAGGTCAATATAAGAAGGGTATAAAAAAACTAACAGGCTTAACATTTACTGGAAAAACACACAGAAAAATACACCATGAACACGTAAAATTCTTATGAAAGCAATATGATCCATCTGCTCACACAAACCTATTCCACTCACAATAATTATTTAAATCATACAATGCCGACTAGTTGCGGAATTGAAACACTGTCCCATCCAACAACACATCCTAAATATACGTAACCACGACAAAATTCACTGAAATATCACTCCAATCCCTTCACTTCATTTTACCCTTAACACTCAACTAAATAGACTTTCATGAATTAATAATCAGTGCAATCCCATTAATCAAATTCACTGACAAAAATTATTCAGTTCACTCTCGAAGATTGACCGAGCGAATAATTATGTACACTTCGTTCATCGCACGTACGAACATACACTCGGAAGAACCCTGCACGTGGCGTCAGCCGTCCTGTTGTTTTCACTGTATGTGTGCATTTCTCCTGCGGGTCCCCAACCTCCATTGGTTTAAAGGGCACAAGTTAAAGTTGTATCAATTAATACTTCCACTTGCTTCCTGTTGTTGATATTCCGAAGTTATCATGTAGACATTAAAGCCAGGCTGCGCTGAAATCCCAAGCCTCCGAGTTAATTACTGACAGGTCCCGTAGATTCTGACAGATCCTGATCCTGATCCTGATCATGCCTGATCCCGTAGATCTCGTAGATCTCTCCCCAAAATGAGAGAAAACCCTTCGTAAATGCATTCCTTGATAGAGGTGCCTTATTACGTTTATACTGTTTGTTGGCATTTCTGTTTCCTATCCCAGCAATACTCTTACCTGCCTCCGATGATTCTGTCTTTGGCTTCCTTGAAGTCGGCTGCTTGCCCTAGCTTGTAGACACCCCTCTGTATAACCGATGCCGCTTCTAGCACTGGTGTTCACACTATGACGCTTTGTTCTTTTTCCTCCCTTGATATCTTGACTGATGCTTATATAATCCGTTGGTGTTTTCTAGTAAAACGCCTCCTGACTTTTACCTCCTCTTTTCGCATTCGGTCTTACTTTGAGGTGTGCCGTGTTCATTTTGACCGTCAGTTTCTTCAATGCTTCCCACGGTTTCAAGGCACTCGCAGAACATATTTCAACTGGTAAGCGTTCAGAACTGCTTACACTGCTTGTTTTGTTTATGTTCTGCTGCGTACCAGCCGTTGGCATTTAATGGGTCTGAGGCCCAACTGCTTGCATTCCTCACGTACCCATTCACCTTCACACATCCTTACACATTAACAGGTCACACATCTTTTACACATCACTATACATTATCACAACTATCACCACATCACTAATACCATCACATGTAGATACAGCATACAGTGTGGCAGCTGGTATACTGTAATTTTAGTAAACAATGACGCATTTGATAGTATGTAGTAGCAGTATATATTGTGCATACAGTATACACTGATGCAGTTGATGTACTGTAATTGCAGTATACACTGTATACTACTACGTAAATTCGATGTGTGTTGCCTTTATTTGAATGCTTTGATGTTTGCTCAAATGTGATTTGGATTGTAAAGTATTTTTAGTGATCATCAGTAGGAACAAAGTTTTAAATTACACTGCACTATCAGTAAAGGACATCTCCTTGTGTGATTTTTGCTTATGAGAATTTTTTGAATCCTAGTTTTTCAGCCAGTCTTTCCGTTTCGATAAAATCATTACTTACCAGTTTTCATGAAAAAATCTCAACATGAGCAATAGATGTGTTTCATCTCATTGTATGGAATAGATTGAGAATATAATGCAGCAACAGAAACGAGCCGTTTGGCCCATTCTTGGATCGATACCCAAGTCCCATGCCGTCATGGCAGTGGACTCCCACCACGGCAAGTCCCATACTCCCATGCGGTAAACTGACCAGTAAGAATTTAGACAGTGTTTGGCAGTATTTAAATACATTTACGTATTTTAAAATGTATTTTCAAATACATTTAAAAACGTTTTTCTAAGTACCGTTATTAAATACACTGAAATAATTCTTTGTCTATGTACGACGCTTAAAACGAGTTTGAACGTCCAAGCACGACACTTGAAATGCGTTGAGTTAAAAATAGCTGTACTACGAGATGGAATATTTTCCATCACGCCTTAACTCTGCTACCGAAACAGAAAGATAAGTTCACTGAACTTTTTACCGCACTAGAATAGAATAAAATAGAATGAGTTGATAGGAACGAGCCTTTTGGCCTATTCTCGGGCTGGTACCCAACTCCCATGTCGTAATTCTAGCCAAGCAATGGTCATACACAAACTGACCACCACGGCAGTGGGCTTCAAACCCGGATCTTCTCGCATCGCAAGCGAGTTCGCTCACCAGTCGACCAAGCTGGTGGTACTAGATCTCGCAACCTTGAAAGCTCAGAAATAGAACTGATTGATAAATATATTTGTGTTTTGGGACCCATTGCTATTGCAATCGATTACCCGCAAAGAGAAGAGGCCATTTTATACGGACACTTCCTACCTTCCCTTCTTTCTGTACAGAATAAACTCAATGAACTGAAGTCAAAGCAGTTAAAATCTTGTGTCCCACTCATGCAGGTAATTTTTCAGTGCTTTCAGAAAAAGTTTCAAAAATACTTTCAGCTAGTTGATGAACTAGACGTTCATGATGCTATATTGGCTGCAACCACTAATCCTTACTTCAAGTTGGAATGGGTGGATATCAACAAAGTGTGGGACCCCGAGAGCAAAATGATTTCACTGAAAAATGACTCACAATTTCTGCCTCGATATTCCAGTCTGCAAGTTCTGCCGATGCCTCAGAGGAGGCAAGCTCGACTTCATCCGAAGATGTGTACTTCGGCTTCGAAAAGAAAAGGTCATCCAGCGAATCCTCAGAGGACATAAAAGTTATGACGTATTTCAATAGCAGTGACAAACACATTGAAATCTTGAAATGGCATCCTGCTATTCTAAAAACCTTTCTTCGTTTTGACACAACTTTGCCGTCTTCTGCCTCAATCTGGAGGTTATTCTCTCATGCTGGTTTAACGTTAACCCCCATATAGAAATGAACTTAAGCGACAAAACTATTGAGCAGTTTATATTATTGCACACTAATAAAAGCTTTTAATTCTACGGTGCAAGTTCTGAGTTTTTGAACAGTGTTTTCAGTGTGTGAGTTCCTTATGAGAATTTAACACGGAGGAATAAGAATTATACACAACTTTTACACTCTTTAATGGAATATATTATTAAGAGCGCATAATGCACTTTGTTTACGAATGTGAAAACAACTACTAATATAATCTTACTCCAGCTAAAAATTAAATTTTTATAATAATGAAACATGAAGGACCCTTACTTTCACTGATACGATTTGCAGAAATTATATTTTGTTTGATGTAGGTAATACACTGAATGTTTAGTTTTTAAAATTTTCAGGTTACTAGATTAAAGTCTATTGTGTTGTACAACCGAAACCGTTGCAAAGGAGTTTCAACGAGGACAGAAAGCATTTTAGATAAATAAAAATGAAAGATTGAAGACTATAGATTACGAATCGAAGACATTTGTGCCGGAGGTCAGGTCCGATGCCTCTTACACGTGGGAGACGGATGAATAAGGTCTACTTACATACAAAAACTACACCTACAGCAGACTCGGACAACGAACATTGGTTACACTGAAGTAGGTAGCTCGTTCGAATTCCCGTCGAGGAATACTAAATTTCTAAGGTACAATGACGAGGACGGACAGTATTAACGTGCCTCTTTGGGTGCAGCTCGAATATCCTATCTATCCCCCGAAGAATGTTAAGTCTTAAAAATATGTGAAAAACAATTCCCCTGACTATACCCCAAGGGGGTTTCTCATGGAATGCATCTCGAAGGAATGTACCTAAATTCTGTCTGCATAAATATACTGTATATGATAAAAAATTTTGATGCATCGTCATAAAACAGCTATTTATAAAATTCAAGTAGAACAGTATAATCAGGATCTTACAGACCAGTATTGGTGTTTATTTTCAAAATAAAATAAAAAATAGCAATTGAGAGTAAAATGGTACTGTCTACACTTCTTTCGCTTTTTTCCATGGGATTTTTAAGCTGCTGAGGATGAGCCAAATTTTTAGACAAGAATAATTGAAGGGTGGACAGCACTAGTGGACTACTTGCATTTTTTCCCACGGGAAAAAATGCAAGTAGTCCACAAGTGCTGTCCACCCTTCATATAGTAAACTACTGGATCGTAATCGCCTCTGTCAGCGCTGTGTTAGCGACAGCACGTTAGTGGACTACTTGCATTTTTTCCCGTGGAAAATATATTATACTTACCACGGGAAAAAATGCAAGTAGTCCACTAGTGCTGTCCACCCTTCAATTATTATTATGCGTTTCAATTATAGTGGAGCTAGTTTCCCGCACGAAAGTACAGCGCACGTACATTTTAAAGTGGTACCAAGATTACTACTTTACAATTTAGAGTAATAATCTCTGTGCCATTTCATTTGAAGTTTAAATGAATTATATCCCAAGGTTTTTTCAGTACACTCAATCTACGAGTATCTTGATTTTTCGATATATAAATTTAGTTCTAACGGAGAAGTACTTACTAACATATTTGAATACATTTCATGTACTTATTATTTATATACATTTAAAAAATGTATGCAGTAGTTAGTATTTACAAACATTTAATGTATTTGGTGCCCATCACAGAATGATGTTGAAGATGTCGATGATGTTGATGATGAGGTCGGTGTTGATGATGATGTCTGTGTTGATGATAATGTTGATGATGTTAATGATGTTGATGTTAATTATGTCAATGATGTTAATGATGTTGAAGATGCTAATGATGTTCAGTTGATAATGTTGATGATGATGATGATGGTGGTGGTGGTGATCATGATGATGTTGATGATATTGGTATTGATATAGATAATGATGTTGATGATGTTAATAATGTTCATTTTAATTACGTTGATGATGATGATGTTGTTGATGCTGATGATCGTGATGATGATCATCACGATCATGATGATGTTGATCATGATGTTGAACATGATGATGATCATGGTAATGTGCAATATGATCTGCAGTGTGATGTTTAATTTGAACAATCATAAGTCTTAGTAAGTAAGTTTGTATTAAAACGAAATAGCATTTGTAACAGTGCAAACATATTATTCTGGCATTCTAAACAAAATTTTTATTATCCCGTGATACTAGTAAGCATTCATGCCCTATTAGGGGTACCGGGAAGTCCTGTCCTCTTCTCTCTGTTTTTTTCTTAGCCTTTGAGTTACTGAAGTAAGGAAAAACCGTGACTGCAGACCTTTACTGTCAGCAACTCTAACATCTAAATGCATCATCGCCTAAAAATATTCTGCTCTAGTGAACAGAAAGGGAGTCATTTTGCATCACGATAACGCTAGACCCCATTCTGCCAAACAAACTCAAGAAAAAATAAAGTCCTTAGGTTAGGAAGTTCTTCCTCACCCACCATACTTTCCAGGCCTGGTTCCCTCAGGTTTTCAATTATTTCGTTCTTTAGAACATTTCATTAACAGAAAAGATTCACAAATGTTCACAAGATTGAAGAAGATTGTAATTCCTTTATTTCTTCCAGAGATGTTAATTTTTTTTTGGGGGGGGGGTGACTACTTTGTTAAGCAATAAAGATTTTTCATCAATATTTGTTTCAATTATTATTCTTAAAAAAATTAGGACACAACATTCCGGTATCCCTAATACAGGGTGGCCCATAAGTAAGGTACCTTTTTAAAACTATTATAACTATAAAACTACAAATGGTAAAGATATTTGGTTAATTCAAATGAGTGAGGAGATTTCAAAATTTTCTACCAACGTACCAAGTCAACCGACAATCACAACATATAGCCCAAAAAATTCATAAAATCCAACCCCCAA
The DNA here is from genome assembly GCA_006783055.1 of Trinorchestia longiramus. Taxonomy (NCBI): domain Eukaryota; kingdom Metazoa; phylum Arthropoda; class Malacostraca; order Amphipoda; family Talitridae; genus Trinorchestia; species Trinorchestia longiramus. The sequence goes on from VCRD01001123.1 coordinate 37,717, forward strand.
AATGAATCGCTACGCAAAAGAACAACGAGCAAAAATATTGGAACTTTACTTTCGATGTAATTGTTCGATTACTGCAGTTCAGAGGAATTACAGGAATATTGGTGGTATTGAAAAAAGTCCTTCGAAGAAGTGCACAAAACACTGTTATTGAAATTTAGAAAAACTAGAACAACAACAGACAGACAACGTTGTGGCAGGCCACGGACCATACGAACTGGTTTCTTTCTATTCAGCTTGTTGCAACTAGTGTTGCTGATCGGTGCTAAACGACGACTAGGAGACGTTTGATTCAACTGAGAATGTCACGTACCTCACTGCAACGTATTTTGGTATAAGATCTAAAGAATCATCCATATAAAGTTCAATTAACTCAAGAACTCCATCCTACGAACCCTCAAAAGCGATTAGATTTTGTGAATAGATTTCTGCAGCTTGCAGAAAATGAAAACTTTGTAAAGAATTTGATAATGACTGATGAGGCACATTTTCACTTCAATGGTTTTGTTAATAAGTAAAATTGTAGATTCTGGGCTTCAGAAAATTCAAAAGAAATTCATGAACGTCCACTTCACTTAGCTAAAATAACAGTATGCTATGGCATCACGTCTTCGAAGATCATTGGACCATATTTTTTTGAAGAGCCTAATGGTGATGCAATTTGTGTTAATGGAAACCTGTATAGACAGATGATTCAAAACTATTTGATGCCTGCAATTGGAGATAATAACACAGAGATTACCGTTTTCCAACAAGATGGAGCTACAGCGCACACGGTGAAAGAACCAATGTAAATATTGAAAGCAATTTTTCCAAACAGAATAATTTTTCGTTTTGGTGATATACTGTGGCCGCCTGGATCTCCAGATCTAAGTGCTCCTGATTTCTTTCTAATGGGAATAATTAAAGAAAATGTTTACATTGAAAGGCCTGATACTTTACAGCAATTGAAAATAAACATCATTAAAGAAATAAACAACGTTTCACCAGAAACATTAAGGAAAATAATGAAGAACACTGTTGAAGGAGCACGCCATTGTTTGACTAATAATGGAGGTCATGTAAAAGATATTGTATTCCATAGTTAAACGTATTTTATTGTTTCATTTATAAATTTATGTTAAACTTTGAAATTTCTTCTTTCATTCTGAATTAAGAAAATCTCTTTAGCATTTTTAGTTTTATAGCCCAAATAATTTTAAAAAGGTACCTTACTTATGGGCCAACTTGTATAATCGGTTATAAAGTTTTTGACAATAAAAAATAACTCGTTCATCAAATTGTCAGTTTTGAAATTTTTGTTAAAGCATACAACAGAAGTTGAGTTATTTAATGCACGTACCTCTAACAATATCCATGCATTTGCAAGGAAAATATTCCTTATATCGTTAAAACTTCCACAATGAACTAGAAATTTAGCATAGCATCCGTACTTATCAGAAGTTTGCATAGTCCACTTTAGTGTGTCCGTCCTAAGTTCCGCCTGTTCCTGAGCGTTGAGATCTAAGGGCTGGGTGCAGTACCATCACTGGAGCTCGCTCAGACCGCCATCGCCAGCCACACAACTCCATTAAGAAGACCACACACCCAACCAGAATTGAGATTAAGTAGACATAGATGACCCCCTCGTACTGCAAAACAAGATTATCTCTCTTGACCGTCACGTTTGTGTGGGTGTAGTTGCATTTGTGTAAATAACTGACATAAGTTCAGTAAAATTATGGGTCAATTCTTCGGTCAAAGTATAATTAGAAAAGACTAATGTATCATGCTATCCATGTATCTAATAAAATTCTGTTCGTATTAAGTACCTTTATTAACGATTACAACCTATTCATCTTATCCAATCTGCTGAAATTTTATCCAGTACAAAACAATTCCATAAAATCTTAGTCTACTGTACTGGCGGTCACTGCGCGTACAACAACTGAGTTTTGTGTTCACGGCAAACAAAGTTGCTTTACGTGCTTTCAGCGTAATAATATAGAGTTAATGTTACGTAATGTAGCAAGAATTACCAATGGTTGAGTTCACAGCAAGCAAGGGTAAATTTGTGTGCTTATTAAAGAGCTTATGTCGTATAAATTTTAGATGAAGAGTCCAAACTCGACATCGAATACCGACTTGTCTTCATAGCTGATAAATTTGTACATAATTTAGAAATAGTTTTGCATTACAGAGAAACAATGTTTAAAGTCTCTACCTTTCGATGTCGTCTCTGAAAGAGATAGAAATAGTTTTGCTATATGCTGAACATTTTTTTTCGACAAATTCAAATGTTGAGTAAGTTTCTTCCAAGACAGATCAAAGCTATTAAAAATACGGAGAAAGATCAGTTCATTAATATTTTTTGAAACTTTAACCTGCTTTCGATTTCCTTTATCGTACACTTACATTATTCACTAATAACAGTAAAAATGGGAGTACCACTTCTCAGCAGATTGAATGTTAATCATAATTCTAAGCTTGTAATTTTCGAAGAAATCTTTATGAAGAATATTTTTCACCACCATTATTACATTTTTTTCGAAAAAGATATTTCCAGTGTTATTATTCGTGTAATACATGATGAAATGTCATTAGTCTTACGTGTCAGAAACCCCGAACGTAGTCATTGCCTCATCTTTAACGCTCACATCCAACTTGATATGAATTCGATATCAAAACAAGAATGCTTAAGTCCCACTTTCCAGGCAGATTGGTGTTCGAGACGATATAAGGATTCTTGACTCAACATTTCCGTTGTTAATGCAACCGCTTACCTGCTGGAGGGACAGGGGGGTCAGGTCCGAGACCCGTCGCCGAGGGTCACAAAGCAGAGCGTAGGCTCTCTTGCGCAAGTAGGTCGTGAAGCCGAAGCTTCGAAGCCGCCGCACTCTGAAACGACACGTCTTGCACTACTTTCTCATGGAACAAATGCATGGTATGTTCACCTAAAATTTTACATATATGACTAAAATTCAGACTTAAATCCAATGAAGAATTTGTGGAGGCATTTGAAAATTCTGATCAAAACGAGAGCTCTAACGAAGATCCCGGATCTTAAGCACATATTAAAAAAAACGAAGTAAAATACCAAAAGTCTGTAAATCATTAGGCGAGAACTACAGAATAGATTTATGCTAATGAGTGAATAATAGCTATGCTATAAAATAATAAATTATTTTATGTTTTTCATTGGTATTGACCAACAACCTTTTTACTCAGAACAATAGGAAAATATATTTAAATTCATTGATATCAGAGCTTTCGTTGTAGCCCATGTATATTTCGTCGTCATGCCCCTGTGTGCAATTATTATATGAATGACAACTTTTTTGATTTGCTGGAAGTATATCAAATGATAAATTGCTTGGTGTACTTATATTCGTTTCACCCCTCCCTGTAAATCTTCTCTTGAATTTCGCAATATTTTTAATCTCGTTCAAAATTGTGTGCAACGTTTTAAACACTGAATAATTTGATGCATTATAGATGATGGAGATAGTTTTGAAGCACGCACATAACATTGAATAATGCTGTGCAGAAAATACGTATAGGATATACATATCTTCATCGCGGTTCCTTAACGGCTCTCGATCAGGGAAAAAGATTCAGGGGAAGCATGGAATTTAGACGTTAGCTTTTGGTATTGATAAATTAGAGGAATTTACAAAGTGTGAACATATTTTGTAAAAGTGGTGCAAGTGGTCAACAACTTACAATGTATCGACGTGGACGGATATTCGTGAGTTTCGGGCATAAGAGAATGCATCTAGACGAATGGCATAAGACTCTCTGCCAATATGGAACCTGCACGCCTGACGGCGGCTTCCACGGATGTTCAACCGACCGACTGCAGATGAGTAAGTGTCTGAAAAACGTACGTGCAGGTACGAATAGACAAACAGTAGAAGTCATGAATTTATATTTTAGCCATATTTGATGGCACGTGGTAAAAATTATTGGAGTACGATTCATACAAATAAACCAAGCATAACAATTCAGTTTTCCTTTACAGCCGTAAAGTAAACTTCTGAGTCGTTTCATTGATAATTTAAGCTGGAAATATACTTTTTGTGTATTTTTTCTTTATTTTTAACTGAAATTTTCCTTCATTAAAGTCTTTGTAATTTTGCATTTTTGGGAGAGATACTAACAGAATGAATGAAATACAACTAGGGGAGATAAATATCTTTGAGAGTGTGTTTCACATTTGGATACAGCCCAGCTACTTAGCTCGAGTGGCGGTAATGGGTGCCTAGGCTGTAGCAAGGACCATGATTCTCTTAGATGGTGCCGAATTATGAAATTCAATGATATCTTTACGTTGTACACGTTTACTCATTCACTGTGCAAAATTATGCTGCAATGAATAAGAATTAATTTTAAATATTAATTGTAAGTATTTTATAATTGATTGTAATTGAGCCACGGAGCTCGCTCTTCAGATAATATAATACATTACCAACACTTGATGCAGTAGTGAATTTAATCACTTATGTTTGTAAATTGCCGACTAGTTTGTACACACATCATCAAAATTAGGTACTATGACTACTACTGATGGAAAAATGAACAGAAATTGCACATTTTGTTATCACCAAGAAAGGCGTAGAATCCATTTGCGATTTTATCCAGGAATTCTGCGTTGACTTCAGAGTCGTGAACTTGACGTAACCTTTTCTTTATTGTGTTTAGCGGTCCTTTATCCTGGTCCTGAAAGAAATAATTAAACGGTTGAACTAATCACTCGTGTAAGTTGTATCTCATGGGACATTCATATGATCATCAATTTTTGCCGTCACTGTGAACACATTAAAAAATCATCTTAAGATGTATAGGATTGGGAACCCTCAATAATATAGAGTACTGATGGATCATGGCATGTAAGATTCCCAGAAAATTTACCAATTAGCACCCTCATGCTGATCCGAGATATTATCATAACTATGATATCCTATTAAACACAAGCATGCACTCACTTATTGTAAACTGATGATCACATAAACACTATACTCCACGAGCCCTGTTATCAAACTGTACTATGAGCTATTCAATTATTGTGAGTAAAGAGTCATAGTTATTGCGTATCACAATGTAAATAAGAGCCATATATTTGCACCACTTGTTCAGTAATTAATGAGTACCACGAGCCATACAATTATAAGAATTGTACCATGAATATATAATTATTGTGCACTGTGAGCCCTATTATTGTGTCCTACGCATCATATAATTTGTGTATGTAGGGAATGCTAAAAACGTAATGTCTTTACTTCTTGTGTCTTGTCCGCGTTAGCAATAATTGATGTAAATAGATAGAATCCCGTCTTCCAATCAGACATGCATCTGGATTGGAGCCTACAGGTAATAACTGAGAGCTATCACTAGTACTATTTTGTCAATTTCTATCTTTTTATAGGAGAACGTATCCTTAATATCCAGTTTCCTTTTTGAAATTTCTCTAGAATTCTTATGTTTCATTTAGGTACCATCGAACCTCACGACACTGAGGGTGAAGTCAAGAAGCCATCTCGCTGGCTGACCCTTCTTGTAACTATAATCTTAATCAAGAACCTAATCAAGTCTCACCAGTAGATTCCCCTACACCTGGAGTGGAATCTCCCTTTAACTTCTGTTTATTATGTGAATAGGCTGCAATTCATAAGGCATGCCACTGGTTTTTGAGAATTGAATATTTAGTTTTTAGTAGTTAATTTTTGTATACATCAAATAGGAATATAAACTTTCGCGACCGTCATTTTCCAATGATCCCTGTTGGTGATGGCACCGGGAGTTCAGTTACTTTACGTTGGATGTCCAGATCTTTATACGAACAATAAATATAAGGGGTAAAGCCCTTACACTGTATACGAGTCCTATTATTGTGTACAAGTCATAACATAGTGTATTCTAGGAGCCTTGTACTTTGTGTGTATTTTGAGTCATGCAATAAATATGTACCACGAGTCATGTATATATTATATAAGGAGAGTCACGTAATAGTGGTGTATCGCAGGTCATGTAATAATTGTGTATTACAAGTCCTATAATTAATGCGCACCACGAATCATATTTATGTGTACCGCTACTCATACAATGATTGAAAGTTAAGAGTCGAGTATGTATAGCTTAAAAATTTATGATTATCAGTATGAGTGTTATTAGGTTGTTACAAAAATATTGGCTGATTAAAGGTTTGGGGTTTGAAAAGTAATTTTAACACAACTTTTTTAGTTTATTTTCGATGAACCTTGGCATGCATAACAATTAATGTGTGCTCATTAATATTTTGTAACTTCTTTTCAGACAGAACATAATTTTGAAGGATAGAATCCCTCCATGATGAACATGACAAAACATGACCTTTGCCTTCTTATGTTGCACGAGTTCAAACTTAGACACAACGCCTCCGAAGCTTCTGCCAATATCAACCGAGCATGGGGAGAAGAGTCCACAAGGGATCGGACAGTACAAAGGTGGCTCGGGAAATTCCGGAGTGGTGATGAGAACCTTAAAGATGAAAAGGGTAGAGGACGTTTGGGTAGTCTTGAGAACGAGCAATTGCATGCGGTTGTTGAGCAAAAGCCACGTCAAAGTGTTAGAGAAATGTCTCAGACACATGGTGTCAGCATTGCAATAGTCTCGCGCCATTTAAAGATTATTGGAAAGGTGAAAAAGCTCGATAAATGGGTTCCTCATGAGCTCAATGAGAATCAAAAGCTTAGGCGTTTTGAAGTGTGCTCGATGCTCTTTCTGCGCAACACCAACGATCCCTTTCTTGACCGAATTGTCACTTGTGACGAAAAGTAGGTCCTTTATGATAACCGTAAACGATCAGGTCAATGGCTCGATCGTGATGAGCCCGCCAAATACTTCCCAAACCAATGTTGCACCAGAAAAAGATTATGGTGACTGTCTTGTGGTCTGCAATAGTTGTTATTCACTACAGTTTTTTGGGATTCAATGAGACCATTAATGCAGAGAGATACTGCAATGATCTCGCTGTTATGCATGCTCGATTGAGCGAAAAGATACCGGCATTAGTGAATCGACGTGGTCCAATTTTGCTCCACGATAACGCGCGACCACATGTTGCAAGAATGACCGTACAGAAACTCACAGAACTGGGATACGAGACTTTACCACATCCTCCATATTCTCCAGATCTTTCACCTACTGATTATCATTTATTCAATCAGTTAAGCACATTTTTGGATAGTAAAACTTTTAGGTCTAAACAAGAGGTGGAAACGACCTTCAAAGATTTTGTTGCATCACAGCCATTAACTTTTTATCAACAAGGGATAAATAATCTCGTAGTCCGATGGCAGAGATGCATAGCTGCTCATGGTCATATTTTGACTAAGTTTAACATCTCTATTGTTCATTTGCCTAGGATTAAATGCATGCTTCTGAAATCGGCCATTATTTTTGTAACAACCTAATATCTTTCCTCCTCTAATCCTTATTTATTTCTGGTACCTATGTGTGATTCAGGTGAGTCTGCGGGATTAGAATACCTGTTCCTGACTAACCCTTTATGCCCTGAATTACCTACTAGCTGTCAAAAATATTATCTGATGCGTTTATTATGTTTGAGGGGAAACAAATGAGTACAGGTGTTAAAATTAAGCCCCCTCGTATATATATATATATATATATATATATATATATATATATATATATATATATATATATATATATATATATATATATATATATATATATATATATATATATATATATATATATATATATATATATATATATATATATATATATATATATATATATATATACATATATATAAATATGTATATATATACATATATATATATACATATATATTGTAAAAAATATTTGTATGTAACAAATTCGTCACATCAGGGTGTAGAGGTACATAAACTGATACATCATATAAGAGAAATGAGAAATCTTTTATTTATCTGAAATGAATGCCAAAATCAAAAAGGCATGATCATAATAAGTACTTTGCAATAAAAATATATCCTTTGACAATACAATTATGATATATACATCTTCTTTGAACAAAATAAGGTATCAAAATTATTATTTCTATTCAATTAATAAATAAATAATAGGGGTGATGTTACATTACTCGTATTAGGACTCAAAGCAGTTAAACTTCTTGTTTAAGCACAAATTAACCTTACATTTTTTACACACAACGTTGGTTCTTCCACTGCAGTTTGCTCTCTTGCAGCGATTTCTTTTTTCTTTAATCCTTGGTAAATGTCCAATTCCATCTTTCTAAACTGAAACGATCGGACGAGAGCAGCTCTTCCTGGGTGCAGAACAAGATTCTTCAACTGAAGAAGGTCTTCCTTTCTTCCTTACATTGCAAAGCTTATCGGCTTTCATTAGGTCATTGGTGATTAGGACTCTAAAATCAGCTAATGGCAGAATATCCTTTCTTTTTAAATTGAGGCTCGAGGCATAATGTCCATACAGGAGCCAAGAGTTTACCATAGCCATATCCACCATGTGGAATACAAGCGTCATATAGAATTTCTTCGCTTTCAGATGTATTTTGTAGAGTGGAATGGATTGACCTTCAAGGTTGATCGAAATGCAATGTACAGATATTGTCAAGCAATACAACCAATCAATGGGAGGACCATTGATTGGTTGTATTCCTTGATAATATCTGTGCATTGCACTTCGATGGTTGTCCTACTCTTTGAATCAAAACGATAAAGTGTGGTCAATGGTTCAATTTTAGGAGACCTGAAAATCATACGTACTACTCTGTTATCGTAGCATTTCACGTACATAGTTTCGAAATTATTTTGAGTAAGTTTTGCAGTTTCAAAGGCTCCTCCTTTTTTCGTGATTTACTCCTGACCTTTTACGTCTTATGGCAGCCCACGTAACTTTGCAGTTTTCACTGTTTCACAGTACCATATTTCCCGTCTAGCTAGATGATCTACAAGTGGTAGTGAGGTCACCCAATTATCAAAGAAAATGTGGTTCATAATTACCGGAATGTATTAAGCTAGGTGCAACAAAGAATTGGCACTGGGTTTCCAATCTCGCACATCAGGGTCAGCAACTGGTTCTATCTTGTCAGAGTATGGAATGAAATCGTATGTCATACCACATGCATCTGCTAAAACAGAAAGCTTATTTCCCCAATTCTTGGGTTTCTTGGGATGTATTGCTTGGCTGACGATATCCCTTTGAAAAAAAACAGTTATTCATCTACTCAAACACTTGGAATTTTTAGGAGAGCCTGAAATTTAATCCGCAAGTGATCAATCATAGGTCAGACATTCGAAAACATGTCCTTGCTAGCAGTATCTTCCACAGAGTTGTTTACCAAATGAAAATTACTTTTGATTGCTTTGAATCTATTTCTGCTCATTACATCACCATCTAGGTCTGCTATTGATGCTAGCTTCCTACACCAACGCATGTGTATGCTTGTAAGTTTGCTAATGAAGAACTAACATACTAATCCAAGCCATTGTTGCATTTTTTATAACTTTCAAAAGTTTGTTGATATCATTTCGAGCTGAATACAAATTTCTTTCCCTAACTACTAAATCTAAAAAATCATCGCAGAAGAAATGCTTGAAATACTGTTCAGGAGAAAGAACTTCATGGCAACAAGGTAAAGCGGGTCCTAAATATGTAGGGGTGACCGACACATCATCCTGAACAGAAGATCACGGGTGCTGAAGTTTGCATTTGCTTGTTTTGCTCTGCCCTGGAGTTGCTGGTATGAGGCCTTGTATTTCAATGACAACTGATGATTTCTCTTCAATCTCTGTAGGCTTGCGTTCTGACGCTTCGCTGCAGTCTCAAAAACTTCAATTCTTGTTGTATAGATTTACACCCGGTTCATTTTCTTTTCTTCAATCCACAATGAAGTCAGAATCTGCAACATCATCATCCAAATCTTCATAGCCATCACTTTCATCATAAATCGAAATAATTGTGATTCCATGTTGGACACTCTGGCTTCCACAAAATGGTCTTTGAGTAAACGAAACATCTGCAAATAAAAAAGTAGAATAACAATAAACATACATGAAAATAATATGTGCATTGTTTGAGTATATGAAAATATTTTCAGTGATAGCATAAATTATATAACTATTTAAAAAAATGACGATGTATTTTCTGTAAATATATAGAAAAATAGTATAATGAACAGAATCTCAAAGAGATTCACTAAGTTTGTTGTATTTCATATAGATATTATAGCTCAAACGTAATATCCTGCATTGAAATTATTCAATCGCCCATCAACATGTATTCCTGTTCAGGCATAGATGTGACAAATTCGTCACCCCACTTTATGACCCTTTTTTTACCATTCAAGCAGAGAGATCCAACGTTTCCAAGCATAAACTTTTCATATATGTATTAAAAATCATGTTTAAATTGTCATACGCATGTAGCTCACCTGATGATTCGTCCATGTGGGTATAAATAACTCCAATGCAAGAGATAAAAAGCATACGACACTCTTCTGTGTTTTTTGTGTTGCAACTGGTAAGCCGGTGCGAATAACGATGCAACACTTGTCTGAATGTAAACAGAAGATGTACTATACTCGTCACACTCCTCTGCTAGACTCTACGCTTCTAATTACTGGAGCAATAAGCATCTTTTCACTATGACGAATTCGTCACAGCCAGGCATAAAAGATTAAGATTCATGTGCGTGATTAATGACTTACTTTTAGAAGGCTTGGGACCTAGGTAGCAACCGAAGAATGGAACAATCAGCTCTATCCTGTTGCCATATTCTTTTCTTGTCTATTCTAATTCATTTTATCATTTGTTTCCGGAGGAAAGCACATCATGAATCGAAACCAAGACCAGACACTAAACTAGCTCCAATTTTTCTTGAGGGAGAATAGTATACAAAGTAGATATGTACCAATAGTATCGGTATCGGTATCAACGTACAAAAAATGAAGGATCTTAGCCGATACTTCGATACTTGTGTATTATTTTCATGAGACTGGTAATGCAAAATTTCAAGCTTAATAACGAACGTTAACTGTATGAATTCATTTACTCATCATATATACATAATAATAAACAACAAACAAACAAAACAAACAAAAACGTATATTTCCAATAAAGTTGGTACATAAGAAATGTAACAGCCTTGGTTTTTAAAAATGCCTTATCATAAAATCCTTAAGTGGTAGGTATTCTATGCATAGTATCATAGATGATAGAACAGCAGTACCTACGGGTATACATAAACATTCACATCACGCAATGAACCTTAAATATACATGGGGAAACAAATGAAACTTTGCTTTTTCAGTGATGACTTAAGAGGTAATCATTGGTGATACATATGAATTCTGACGTGGTAGGTATTATACGCATTTTAGGTGAAAAGCGAAATATTTTCTTTAGGTACAGATTAGATTTGACATCATTACATTTAACTGAATTGGATGTTTAACATCCGAGAAAGACTGAAAAAGGAAAATTATGAGAGCGAAAACTCAAAACATAAAATTGTGATTGTTATTAAATTTAAATTGTAATTTCTAATTACTGGTTGACCGTATGGTATGGCTTGCTGATGATCGATTTAATTTAAACATTATTACAGTTATCTGTAAGCTTCGTGTTTAATATGAACGGGCGTTACATATCAGAGAAAGAGAGTAAAAAAAATAAGATATAACAGTGAATGTGTCAAATTTTCAATACTCAGATGTTGATATAGATAAGAAAAGATGTAGTAGACTAAAGTTCTGGGGTTTCACAGTCACTTATTGTAGCAAAGCAATTACTGACATTGACAGATAAATTGTTTGATTATGTATTCGATAAGTACAAAAATAAAGTAAAAAATTATATATATACATATATATATATATATATATATATATATATATATATATATATATATATATATATATATATATATATATATATATATATATATATATATATATATATATATATATATATATATACATACACATACATATACATACACATACATATACCTAAACGGATAAATAATATATACTCTAGTTTACCATTAATAAATATTACTCGTAATATACATACATATACATACATACACATACACATACATATGCATATACATATCCATTTACATATACATACATACATGCACACATACCCATACATGCATACGTACATGCACATATCATGTGTATATACATACACACACATACACATATGCAAATATATACATATGTATATACTCGTATACATCTAAATGCCTCGAAAGAACAATAATCTGAAGAGTAACATTAATTCATATAAAATTCTATTTAGTTTTAGGCAAAGCACAATTTATAATCTATCAAGAAATTTTTTTAAGCTCTATGAAAAACTAAACCTTTTAAAAATGTTAACGTTTATCATGTTAAAAAAGCACCAATTTATAAGCCTGAAATATAACAGAAACAAAATAAAAGTAAAAGGTAAAAAACATCCCGGTTTTTGATAAAATTAAATTAGTCAATTTGACTCCAGAGCTGAGGAATTATAGCACGAGTTTGACTTATACGTATGTTTCGTTTGAATATTGTTAGCTCTATTTCAGTTTATACTTAAGTTGTGTGACACAAACACATGGTAGACACTTATATGGCGCACGTTTCGTTACTAAGTTAATTTTGTTTAATCCTGCATAGGAGCTAAGATTTCTGTATTTGTTTGCTACTTTGATATGCAAAAATGTTGTGTCACGTTTTTTTTGAAATTTTTAATTGATTGGTTTTTCTTCATATGCGTGGGCAATTTATTCCAAAGCAATGCACCTGAAATTGAAAGAGCCCTTTGTCCAGCATTGGACGAGCGGAAACTGATGTTAACATCGTGTCGTCGATCAGGTTTCACACCCTTGGTAGTGGGTGGATAGAATTTAACAACGTTGGCTGAACTTTGAGGGCGATAT
>VCRD01001123.1:51396-105837 GCA_006783055.1 Trinorchestia longiramus
TTGTCGCAATAGAAGTATTGATTATCAAATGAAGCAATGGTGCTGTAAAATTGAAACTGTCTTTGATGTATTGAAGGCTTATGTTGTCATGTCCAACTGCCTTAGTATTTTTCAGCGAATATAAGATTCTGCGTATTTCTTGTAGACTAACTGGATTTGGTTTCCATGTGTTAGTTGTATTTAGTAATTGAGCAGGATTAAGACCAACATCAACAGGTTTATGTGTAGTAAATTTGGATACTTCATCGAAGACTTTTGCTCCGACTTCAGAGAAGAAAGTATTGAAATTAGTGGCTGTTCCCAATGGATTTTCGAATTTCTTCTCTTCTTTTATGTCTTTGTACTGTGCTAATTCTTTGATGATTTCCCAGGTTCATTTTGGATTTTTCTTTGCTGTTTGTAGTTCCTTTTGGAAGTGCTTTCGTTTTGTTGCGCTAATTTTTTTGCAGAGAGCCATTGCATGATGTTAATAACTGTCTTGTAGAGAGTTGTTGGATTTGTTACATTTAAATTCGTATATGTAATTTTTTTTCACTCTGCACAATTGTTTTATTTCATCTGTTATCCAGGCGGTATGCTTTAGTTTAACTCTCCTCGTGTAAGGCTCCTAAGAAATTCGCATTGAAAATTGAGACTTTACCGTCAACATCATCGGTGAGTTCCATACCTTGAAATTCATTCCTCCTATCCCATAGTTTTTCCTGGAATAGTTCTGGTGTGTATACAGTCTTCATACGGTAGGTAATTAAGCAGGATTTCGGTTTCTCTTTTGCTACATTAATTAAACATTCTACCGCGTGATGGTTGGATACTGAAATCAGTTCAGTAATTCGGATGCTAATAAAGTTCGATTTAATGTTAAACGTAGCAAGGATTATGATTGAACATGAATGATTATTGTCACAACCTATTTCTTTCACACAGAGAAAAGAGTTTTGAGTGTGCGTACGCGTATTCACAAACACACACCAAAATACGTGACATCTGCCTGAGATCTCGCAACGTATGCTAGTAGGATGCTACTTGATTTAAAATTTTCCTAATGAATAATACCTATTATTTATTTTACAGAGTTCGTAACCTCGTATTAAATTTTCAAAAATATATTTCTCGAGTAAATTAATTTTCAACTGTATGCCTCAAAAAACTTTGATATTAAAGGGGAAAAAACGACTTGTCATCTTGTGATTCACGAAGCCTGGTTAAGCTTAGTGCACTACAGGCGGTTAAGCCATGAAGGTCGTAGATGTGTGTATCTTGCTTGTGCTGAACTATCATGGCCTCTACCAGCAATAGAAGTTCAAACTCGAGAGTATGAAAACATTTTATTGTCGACAAAACAAATGAGGCAAGAGCTACATGTACTGTATGTAATAAATCTTTTTCATGAGGTAGAAAAGAAGGTAAATTCTTCAATAAAACAAACTTGAGAAAACACTTGAAGAGTAGCCATGCTGTCATTTACAACTGTTTAACAAAAGAAAAGGATCTCAAGAAAGAAGAAGAACAGAAAGTTAATAAGAAGCGGCAACTAGACAACTTCTTACAGAAGCAACAAAAAAGAGCATGCACTTCAGAAGATATTAAAAATACAGACACTTAAATGACCATCAGCAAAACTATTGCTTGCAAGCAGCCTTTGGACATCAGTAGTGATCAATCGGAAGCAATACATAGAGCTATTGGAGAAATAATAGCAAGTGACTGTCAACCACTTTCAGTGGTTGTGGACATAGGTTTCTCTCCTTTGATACAAAAAGTAAAGCCTAACTATGTCCTTCCTAGCCGAAAGTACTTTTCGGAAAAAGTTTTACCTGAAATTCACAGCAAAGTACGTAATAAAGTAAAGAACATAGTTGATGATTCTGAAAACATAAGTTTCACTTCTGATATTTGAACAAATAATGCCCACCATTCATTTACAATTCTGACGGCGCACAGCATCAACAAAAACTTTGAAAGAAAAATTTTGGTTTTGCGAGTTGTTCCTTATACTGGCTCTCATACATCAAGCAGAATTTCTGAGGAAATTGAGAGCATTATTTCTGATTTTGATATACTATTCTATAAAATACATGTGTTTGTTTGTGATAATGGCGCCAATATGGCAAAAGGCGTAGTCGATACTTGTCACAGTGGCCTGGCTTGCTTCTTGCACACATTACAACTTGTTATTCATGATGTTTTTTTGATCAAAGAATAGTCAAAGATATGATCACTAATTGCAAGAAAATTGTTGGACACTTCTGTCATTCTTCCCTGGCTTGTAGAAAACTCTTGACCCTGTAAAAATAGCATGAGCTGCCCGAGCATAAACTCATCCAAGACATGTCTACGAGATGGAACAGCACCTATTTCATGCTGTTTCAGCCTTGTGGGCAAAACAAGGCTGTTGCCAGCTACTGCGTGGATACAGTAAACATGCCAGTACTTGATGCAAACAAGTGGAATCTAATCGTTGATAAGCTTGTTAAAAGTATTCCACAACACAACAGTCCACCTGAGTGAACGGTTCTCAACTGCCTCAGAAATCATTCCACAAATAAAATTCTTGGAGCCCTTCATTGAGAAGGCGTGTTGTAGTACCAAGTGAGAACAGTGGTGCTTATAAAGTTACCCTTTCGGTACTGTGATGCAAATATCAGAACCTTTTCAACATATTTAACATCAAATGTAAAATAAATGCTTTGTGATGTTTTACAGTCACTGCATTGTCCTGATCAAGCTGTAGCTCGCATTGCACTACCAGCGTTTGTACACACACACGTGTTATTTTGCGTCTTAAAATGTGCTTAAATAAAAAAATATCGGAGAATTCCCGCCAGGACTGAGAGGGTTAAACTAATACATATTCAAATTTTAATCATTTTCTAAATTACTTTGATATCTCAAATCAACGTAATTTTTTAAACATATTTCCAATAGCTCACTATTGTTTTTTTTTCTTCCTGCAGGTACTCAGGTCTTAGATCTACTCTTGCTGCTCTTTAGGACTCGATGATAGAACGACTCAAGGATTATCTTGCAGATTTCAATGTTATCTTGGATACGTATTTTGATCCAAGATACAAGCTTTCATTGTACTAAAATGCTGCTGATGATACTACTTCTAGAATGAACTTAAATAGCATAACCGAGGAGCTTGCTCGTATGACAAAAAAAAGATTCACAGAAGTGGAAGCCGTCTCATCAGCGAACCCTGGCAACAGCACTGATAGTGACGAAGCTGGCTTTTCAGTCATTCAACCAACTTAACTTACTGGAGAAGAGGATTTGGATTTGTTAGACTTTGATAAGTTCATGACTGAAATTTCATCAACATCCCATTTAACTGCAGAGGAATCACGCCAAAGAACCTCGACAAAAACACTAAAGAAACAGTCAAGAAGCAGAGATAATTTATCTTTGGAATCTATGAAAGAGGAAATGAGGCTCTATGAAAACATGGAAATGTTGCCTAAAGAAGAGAATCCTTTCGTGTGGTATGTGAAAGTAAGCCTAGGTTTCCCTTGCTATCAGTGCTTGCAAGTAAATATTTATCAGCCCCTCCCTCATAAGTGGAGAGCGAGCGTATTTTCAGTGTGGTGGGAATATAAACACCCCCAAAAGGAACAAGCTCTCGCCTGATACTAGTGAAAGCTTAATGTTTCAGCACCACAACCTTTGAATTTTTGAATTTGGGTATTGGATGTACAGTTATCAAAGATGTCTATCTTTATCCTAAAGGGGTACGGTATATTATCTTGACGTAATATATTATCATTGTGTTTCATGTTTAATGGTTGTACAGAAGTGCAATCCTGAGTTACCCAACAGTGCGTAATTGTTCCTTCTTATTAATGTGTATTACTATTTATTATAAAAATAAAAGTATCGGTATTGGTATCAGTATCGACCTCTTTTCTGGTATCGGTACATTACTAATGCAAAGTTTATTTTTCAAATCCTACCTGGTAAATCCATAAAACTCCTTTCTTTGCAGCCTTTCATGAGCTCTCTGCACTTTAAAACCCACAAACACACTTCAACGGTCATACCCCGATCCTCCTCTTTCCCTCCATATCGATTATAATTATGGTTAGGTTAAATTTTCACCCATGATTATCTCCCTCTTAAACAATTGACTGTTTTCTTTACTGATACAGCATGTTAAGTTGTTTCGTAATGATCATGCTAAAATATTGAGCAAAACAGGTTTTTTCAATCGATGGCATTTATAATTAAGATTTAGAACACGTTCCTCTAATCACAGCTTATATACTTTTGAAATTATTTAAGTCTTTGTTGCTGCCTTTCACTACAATGGAACAATATATTTTTTTAAAGCTAGTAACCCTATTACATATTCAAACTCGTAAAAATCATTAACATATATAATATTAATATTCAATAATCACATTTTATCTGGAACATCGCTTGGATTTCAGCGTCGATACAATTAACCACGATGCATCCACCAGAAATAAGACTATATAACTCCAGTCGATTTCATTTTGTCGTTCCATCTTACACATTTGGATAAACTGAAGCAAAATCTGTTGCCAAGAAAAGTCATTTTGCTTCTACTCTATCATAACAATAGTTTTTATATTTAAAGTTAAACATCTATCGACCTATAACAGAAAGATTAAGAAATGAATAGTGAGTGTTAGGATATTGACATGAAAGTACAAACAGATTGATGAAGGATATAGAAGAAGAGAGACACACCATGAAGAACTGCCATGTGTAGGTGCTGCTGCGCGTGTAGGGGGTCATGGTAGACGCAGCCAGCTCGTCTGCGGTGTTCAGGGTTTTTGACCTGCCAACACAGGTATCCAACGTTTTCTGTCTTAGTTATTCAAAATTAATAAAAACAAAACTAACTTATAAATGAAGTCATATCAGTTAATTACTAATCAATTAAAACTAAAATATGATATTTTAAAAAAATATTGCACATAAAATTAGGTTATAATAATAATGGGTGAAAGCAAATCTTCGAGAATTGATATGACCACAGCAGGATATAAACAATATTAGATGTAACTGAAGCAATTTTAAAAATTATATTAAATAGTCCATTGGAGAGTAAGACACGAAATAAATGAACCAAGTTTAACCGGCAGTGATTAAACTTAATTTATTTATGAATAAAAATTTTAGTTTAGTCCGAATTTTATCCTCTAACCGACGCAAATTTTCAGCGGAATTCATCAGTAATTATTATCTTTTCCTTATGAAAAGCAAGTTGATATTGGTGTTGCGAATGGCCATATTATCGTCAAATTTCCGTTAATTTACTGGTGATGACCGTAAGTTTCGGACAGATTCTAACAATAATAACTGGTTATTTTTACAATCGAGCCCACAATAAAATATTGCATCAAAAATTACCAGTAAATGGTAAGGATTCCGAATTATCGTCGGTCCGATGTTAAAAATTACCGGTTATTAACCGGTTATTTTTTTCCGAATCCGCCCAAAACACGATAATGACCGGTAAATTAATTGAAATCTGACAGTAATATGGATAGTTGCGACACCAATTGCGACGATGTATCATCGATTTATCGTAAAAAATCATCGATATATCGTAAGCAAAAGAATATAATTACCGGTGAATTCAGATGAAAATTAGCGTCGGTCAGACGATAAAATTCAGACTGGGGTAGTCGATCAAACAATGACTAAATCATTTGTGCGCTACATAAGAATTTCTTGTGAATAACTCATATATATGTGATCTTTTCAGGGTAATTGCATACCGATTGAATACCGTGATATATCTGCCAAAATTCGCAAAAAATTAGGCTTCATTCAAACAAGTAATTTATTTTGATTTTACCAGCAAATCAATGATGACAGTGATCATCACAAAACAGTAACTCCCAGGAATTCGTGTCACTATCCTTAGTACAGCCTGGAACTGATACTCCTATTTTTTGACATCCTTTTCTCGGTAGATGCAGGGAGTGCACGCCATGAGCAGAGGGAAATGTTTCACCGGCAGCTCAAAAATGAACAGAAGGTGCACGAAAAAACAGTCCAGCCATGCCAGTCGATTTCTCATGAGTTCAAAGCGTGAACAAGAAAAAGACTTTACAGAAAATATCAAATCTACTAAGGGAAAAAGCTTACTCCATCTAAAATAATTGTTATAAATGCTTATTGGTTAATGAATTTTTATTGTTCATAAAACGTTTCAGTGAAAGTGGTACTGCTGCGTGATTATTATTTCAGGGTACTACTCGAACATGCAGTTAACATGAAACAACGAGCAATTCTGATGGCATTGCAATGCATGAATGTAAAATTTTGTTAAGGAATACATTAATATTTAATAACATCTTAATAAATTTTCTTTTTGCTTAGCTATCATATTTGATTGGAGGTGTAGCTATTTGCACATGATTTGCCAAACCTTAGCCTGAAAGTTAGTGCAGCTTTTTGTGACGTAAGATTGACGCGAAAAACCAGTGAAAATCAGCACCAATATTTCAGTAAAAGCATAAAATACCTAGTTTAAGGGTAAATTTAACGCTTCTATTGAACGCGGGTAGGTTTTGATACGTGAGAGCACTCACCACTGGGGCAGCGCCAGAAAAGCTGTGACGGAGCCGCTGTAGGTGGACACCATGATGAGCACAACAAGCAGCAACACGCCCGTCAAGACGCGGCTGCTGTTGTCTTTAGGCGTGTGCTCAGCAGCTGTCAAAAATAAATCCAATCGTTTGAGACACATTGTATCATTTCAAGGGAAGTGGATACTACGGTACATTCATTGAGACTCACTACTTAGAATGTAAAGGTAACTGTAAGCAAAAGAAATTCATAATCCTTCGTGTCTGTTATTCGAGACTCAAGTAAATCGATTTTGATCCCATAGAGTGGGAGCAAGCATGTTCAGCTGTAAGCTTTCGAGAGTACCACTCATTTATTGGAGTCTAATTAAGTAAAATACTACGCAAATTAATACTATAATTCAAATTTGAAATTCAATGCCTGCACACAAACTTTTCATTATATATGCAAATGTGTATAAAGAGTTGGTGGCTTCATTTTTCTACAATTTAGTGTTTTTATTGTATAAATCTTTAGCCTCATATAGCGATAACCATGATGCAATTATATTTAAGTTATAATGTACTCTACGGAATCAAACAATTCCATCATCCTCGGTTGTCATTTGTCCGACATTCTGAAGCATGAAAAAGGACATTGATGTTTCGTGAAGTTGGCATAACGTTGTAGGTTTTCTCAACAAAGTTCCTCACTATGAATTTCTGCTTATATAATGTGGATCTCTGACCAGGTGTCACTTATGTTTTTCATAAACTGATACGTATACCTACTTGCTATCAGATTGCTAAAATAGTTTACAAGGCATGCGAAGAATTTAGAAATTTCTGCACAAATATAAACATGCATATGACATTTCATACAATAAAACATATTCGAAAGTCATACGTTTAAATTATATTAGAAAGTACGCGCAAAATACGTACGCTGGTTGAAGGTGAACCTGAGGCTATCAAAAATAAATGAGAAGGACGCACAGGTGAGAGGCTGTTGAGAGCGCAGATGAGAGATGAAGTACAGCATCGCAGCGCTCACCAGGTTCATGAGGAAGATTCCCGCCAGTACCTTTGCATGAGCAACTTTTTTACATAAAATGCACCAAGGCTTTGAAATTTAGGCTTCAAAAATAAAAGGAAGTAAAATAATGGAAATATGACGGATAAATGTGGGATGAAAATGTACAAAGAAGACTGATAGAAGGAAATAAAAATAATACGCAATACAGTGGAATGGGTATGAGACAACAAAAATTACATACAAAGAAAAAGAAAGGACTGCTTAAAAATGCTTACGGATTAAAATAATTTAGAACACAGCCAGATTCTCACATATACAACTAGAAATCTCTAACTTGAAATATTTATTTTTCAACAATAGTTTACGATTTGGGGCCTTACAGAGACAATCTTAAAAACAATTTAAAGTGAAAATTGATAAGAATACATGTAATAAAACGTTTGTCAAAGCTTTGCCAATCCTGTGAAGTATCAGAAGCAAAGAAATTTTTATATAAGAAAAGTTCTCTGTTAAACATTTAATGTGTACGGTAGAGATGATGGATCAATGGATGACAGTATTATTTAAAGTAGAATTTGCAAGCAGATCGTACTGCTAATGCTTCAACATATTATTTTAATAATAAAGGTTTTTCCCTGTTAAAACAATTACATTATAATGTACATTATACAACACCTAAAAAATTCAATATTGGAGCTCTAGAAAGTGTTGGGCCAACATTTTCTTTAAAAACTGTTCCAGTCCTGCAAAAAAATAAACCCGTTACGGTGTAGTGATACGGAATAAAAGCCTACTTATTATCATTTATTTGTTCAATTATAGAAATGCTTTGTCTACTTGGCTTCCAAAACATGGTTTTCTGCATGCTGCTCTTCTGTTATTCTCAAATAGTACTTGTCAATGACATAATAAATTAGATGCAAGAAAACATGACATGATCGCACTCAGAGGTACCCCAATCCTCCACATGAATGAAATGATCGGTTAATTGCTTGTTTACAAAGGTGGCCAGACGGCATAGAAGTCCCATTGCAATACTATTGCGATGTATGTAATAGACGTACACGTATACATACATTATGCGTCACCACAACGGGTCTGAATAATTTACGTAGGATAATGGTCGTTTTTCTGCTAAAACAACATAAATTACTTCCTGGATGATAGAGGTGGAAATCTGTTTTTTAGTATCGGTTCAGGTACCCACCATGATCGCTTATAAATTTGAGGTCTGATGAATGTGCTGACTACGAAGCAATAGTTTGATATTTTAATGTTCCTCGAAACAAGGGTACAACTTTTTGGCTGGAGAATATTGAAGCAAACTATAGTATTTTGTAACCACATGTTGACTGTGCTGCACTGTGTTGGTCTGCATTTCATCGTTGAGAATGTTCA
The DNA here is from genome assembly GCA_006783055.1 of Trinorchestia longiramus. NCBI lineage: Eukaryota > Metazoa > Arthropoda > Malacostraca > Amphipoda > Talitridae > Trinorchestia > Trinorchestia longiramus. The sequence continues at coordinate 60,373 of VCRD01001123.1, forward strand.
AACATATATCCACAGTATTTCAGCCATCCAGGACTATACTAGATCCAGCTGAATACGTCGTGTTTAACTACCTTCTCCCTCCCAAGTCATCAGCGAGTTACCTCTGTACTTCACAACTAGAATCATCCATTCCGGATCACAGGACTATTTTCGTGATCTTCATACATATGTATTCACGGTGTCATTGAAGATCAAACATAACTATGGTTCAACAGACCACATAAATTCTTCCACTCTTCAACTGTTAAAATTTTGTGATTGTGACACCATTTCTTATAACAATGACGATTGTTATTCAAAGTTTTTAGAATGTAGCCTTTCCATTGATGTTACCCCTGTTGAACTCGTCATATTACGCGAGTCTAAAGGTAATGATCAAAAGTGTACTGAATTCTGATAACACGTTTTCCGCAATAGCTTCATTACTTTTGCCCACGATTTGTCTAAAACTTACAGTTCATTAACTTTCAACTATTCTTTGAGTACAGTGTTTGTCATGATTTCATTGAGCTATCTTCAGTATAGACACGGCCGTTCATGACACACAAAACAATTGGGCTGCATATGTCACAGACGCTCCAACTAATCGAGTACTTACGATTTGTCCACTTTGATATTTGACATTTTAAGCATCATTAGGAAAATAATTGTAATAGTTGAATTGTAGATTAAAAGGGTTACGATATCGAATCGTCAAGATACATATTAGTTCAGGAGCATTTACATCGATGCAATATTACCGACCAAAAATATTTATAAGTTATGAAATTATTTTCTCAACCTCTGTATTAATTATATGAACACTTGATATATACACTCATTATTTGGTAAAGCCCAAATAACTAACATAATGACACTTGCATTTACTCACCGGTTTTACAATTTTCAGCTTTTTTTCTTCTCTGCCAATGCTCTTGTTTTCCGTAGAATCAAATAAAACAATTAGGCCCAAAAAGTTTCAAGTCATGAATAAATTAAAGGTGTATGAATCCAAATTAATTAATTTAGATGCCAAGCTTAGTAGTTACACTCGTATAAACCCTGACGGTGTTCGAACATCTTAACCCATTATGGCCGAAAGTTGATAAATGCTGCTAGGGCAATAAAAATTTGTGAAAATTATATCCATTACTTACTGATAACTCACAAAAATTTTGAAATGAATTGCATGAGAATTAAATGAAATATTGGCACGTATATTTACATACGCTCAGGCCTTCCTGACATGAAAATATAAAAATTCCTAAACATATAATAAACGCTTTCCATTAATAAAAAGACACATCCTTATATAAAGAAAGATTTCTAAACATCTTTATTACATCAACATAATATTTTTATAAGGAAAATCATCTAAATGACATGAAAAAATGTAACCGTTATAAAAAGATTTGGATAAAATATATTGATTTTTTTACTGTGGTGAATGATATACGCCAAAACAATTTGGGTGGAGTCCAACATCACATTTCTTGCACATATACGATATTCTGTGCTTACTCTGTCTGCATACCCTAGACTGATTACATTGCACAATCCAGTGACTCTTCTCATCGTAACGAACGATGTCTGTCAGCTTGGAGGACACTTTTCTTCCTTGTTTACTAGGATTACCGTATGACTTGCAATAAAATATTGCAAGGGCTCCTACAAATTCATAGTGCAAAACTGTAGGTCTCTTCTTTTTCATTAGCTGATAAGCATTGTTTACCATCACAGAGAGCATGTACGAAAAAATTGGCCACCACCGTTTTCTTTGGCGCATTCGAATCCTATAAGTGATAACAGCTTGATCCATTACGTCCACGTAACCCATGTGAGCATTGTACTTTTGAATGCTCTCTGGTTGAGGAATTGTCACAAATTTCTTACCATTTCGATCATAGAGTTTGGCTTTTGACATTTTGGTTGAGTCAAAATTGGATACAACGGTTACCTCTTTATTGTCTTTCCATTTCATCACTACGGTATCATCACACATCCTATAGTCGACAGCACCACGTTGTTTATTTTTCAGAAAATTCTTTTCAGATACAGGGCATTTGTCTGTTCTGTTGTCTCTACAAGTTCTAGTAGCAAGATATCCACGCGAAGTCAACTGTTCCATGAGAGGAATACTTGTGAAATAATTATCAAAAAATATTTTGTGCCCATGTTTTGGCAGAAGGTTCCCATTTGTAATCAGATGTAGGACAACATTACCTCCTACTACAATATTTGGAATAGCGTCTGGTTCTTGAGTCTCATTCTTCCCCATGTAACGGTCAAATGAGTGTAGGTACCCACCTTCCGAACACATTGCCCACATTTTAAAACCAAAGCGAATCGGTTTACCACGAATGAATTGCTTGGCATAATGTTTTCCGAAATATGGGATCATACTTTCATCAATTGAATAATGTTCTGTGGAACTACTGTGTTCTATAAACTTATTTTGAAGGTGATCTAGTAAAGGCATCAATTTGGCAGCGCGATCATTAGCCACAGGTAGTGTGTTGTCACGAAAGTGTAAGTTGTGCATTATATCTAGGAAGCGATCTCGTCTCATGTTGTTTGCAAGAAGTTTTGGAACGTGTTCTTCTGAACTCCAATATTTTTTCTTATTAGGCAGTGAGCATATTGCTGAGAGAAACATGCCACTGAAGAAGACCTTTAGTCCATTTACAGTTATAGCAAGAGTTTTATTATTTTGACCAGTATATAAATTAGTTTGCTCTGTAATTAGCTCAAGTAGTCGCTCATCGAAAAACAGTTGAAAATAATCTTGAGGATTCTCTGCCATTTTAGCCTCATCAGACGGCAGTGATAAAATGATAGGTTCTTCAATTGCGTTTTCTCTGCTCATTATTGTCCATTTCCTATGTTGTTTTCTTTTACTAGGTATGACATTTGCTTCTATTTCGTGTTCATCTTCACTTCCAGCAAGATGAGCTGGGGCCTGTAGGAGAAGTCTGCTCAAACGATCAACATTCGCTTCTGCTTCATCGTCGGAATTGTCGCTGTCACCTTTAGATTTATAATTTTCATCAACGTCAGGGAGTCCCAAAATAATATCACCATCGTGTTCAAATTGTTCTAGCATGCTTGCTATCGCCTCTGTATTCATTCTGAGGATACAAATTTGTATATAAAATTTGACATAAAATGCTCTAAAAGTCACTATATACAACGTAATTACAATGAAAAATACCAGAGAAATTATTGAGAGCGTAAACGAAAATTTTCGTTCAATACGATATAAATGCCTGTTTGACCGGAGCGTATGATTCCATACGTTCATTATTCAATGTTATATACAACGAATAATAAATGAGAATTTTAACAATAAACATATATAAACCTGTAGAGACAACTCATAAGAACATATTTACTAAAAAATTTCAAACTAATAAGAGCAATTTACAAAAATATGAACAAAAGAATACTAACGTGCAAGGTCTCCGTGCGCGTGCCGTCGCCATTGCTGATGAACTGCTTCAAAACATAAACAAACGTAGATCATACCAGTTCCATACGTGTATTGAACGTGAATTAGACTTAAAAGTACACGCTGGTTGAAAGAAAAGCAAGTTTAACATCATATTTTAAATATTATAAACAATTTTTTGGTACGTCTATTTATATACGCAGCGACCCTAATGGGATAAAGCCATGGTCTATCTATTTCAGTGTTCTTTAAATATAAAGCAGGTTCTAAAGTGGTTAGAAAAACTGTCGCATAGACTTTAATCATGAGGAGATTCAAGTTTCATTTATGAGCATAAGAAGCATATTTTAGTGCACGTAGAAACATCTGACCTCGGGGCTGAACACCTGCAAGAGGAGGTAGGGCTGCTTCACAAGGCTGGGACCCTGGGTCACCATGACGAGGGGCTCGGCTCCCAGGGCCTCACTCATTTCTACCACCTGGCGTCGGTCCCAAGATGGGGAAAAGTCAAGCGGGGCGACCTCTGCCTCCTGCCAGTCAGGTAATGTGTAAACAGTCTATGAATCTTGCATGAAAACAGACATGGAATCAACGAAGGGATAGTTCAAAATATACAAATCAAAACGTTGAACACAATTTATTAGTAAAATTACGAATAATAAAAGCAGTTTATTCAATAGTAAAGTCGTCAATTTAAATGTAGAAACAACAAATTTCGTTAGCTAAAATTAATATATTCGAGTAAGAGCTCAAAACCACTTGAATTCAAGAAACAAAACTCTTCCACAAATTTTAACATAAAAAATAAAACTTGTACAAACTAATCTAGCTCTGAACCTCTGAGTTAACTGGATCTCTTGAGGATATTAACTCATTCTGGCAAAAAAGCAAATACGGATGCTAACAATAAAGAAAATTGACTTGTCAAGGTAGCCTGTTCTTGGTGTGAGGAATGAAAACAATGCAGTTCACTAATATATATTCTTGCTTATTTTAGTACATTATGTTAACCTAGTATTCCAAGTGCATATATGACGGCTCATATCGCCATCTAACCAGCCACCTTTCATCAGCTCTAACAGCGATTGCCTTTTCTCACCTTTCCACTTCACGATGTGATAGCTCTACGATGTTTCTCACCAAAATAACAGTTCTACCTCCTTGGAAATAATTTCAGTTCTACCATTCTCGTTTCACTGACTTCTCAATGAAGTTATCACCAGCGTGTGTTTCATCAGTTTTAACTGAACAAAAAATTCGTTCCATTTACCTAGTCCAATATAGTCTTCTTACTTAACCTTCTACAGAATCCCAATGCTCGTTCGTTTCAACAAATTTCCTATCACTGGTTTGTTTACTGAACGAACAGCTCATCAGCTAACTTTCTATCTATAGAACACGAAACAAGTCTGATCAAAAGCGCTTAACCTCATTTGTCTGATCAGTTGGGCTTCGCATTATCCATCTACCAAGCTATATCTGCTGCAACAACCTCACCGCCAGACCAGCTGTGTACAACATGACCTGCAGTTCCTACCTGACTAGCAATGGCCAACATTATTAGCAGAGTCCCCCTTACCCGTCTGAACATGACTCCGATCATACCGTCCCAGGTTCCGTTGCCCACATGAGATCCGAAGCCCTCGGTTGGGTTCAGCACTGCCTTGAAGTTCATGAATTCCGCCATGATCTGCCCCAGCTCGGCACAGTAGCCAGTTGAGGTCTCTAAACTGAGCTTCTCAGGGTCCTTTTCCATTATGAAACATCCTGGCTTCTGCAGAATTACGTGAAGTTATGCTCTCTGTTCAACTTTAACTGTGTCGCTAACGTGCGAGTCTGGAAAATGTACATCGCCCTAACTTTGTAAATCATTGAAAACAACAAAAAACATAGCCTGCATTTTTTGCCTTCAAAATATATATAACCCAGATATACCAGCATCCAGGGAATGTAGGAAACTTTCTTACCCAAAAAATTAGGAAGCACTAAAAAAATTAAGGAGAACAGTGAAGAACCCAATATTTAAAAAAAATTACACGTTCCTTACATTCTTTTTTTGAAACAAATGTATTGAACGAAGGTTCTTCAAATAATACTTCCAAGAAACTGTACATTGCCCCAAAAACTAACTATGATTAGATTTGATTCGATTTCTCCTTTAAATGTACATTCATTTCAGTTCATTCAATTACCTGCAGGATTTTATCCATTTTTATTCCTGGCTATCTTCCTGCGTAAGTCCTGATTACTGAATTTTTCAGTACAAAACGCTTTCAAGGAAAAACGCATTTCAGTACTTAAGTTCATCATTTAATTCCGATTAGTCAAAAATTTGGGCTTTGAGTTCATTTCGTTATTTTTGGTAGAAAGCGCCATAAAATTCTCATATGAGAGTGAACACCAACTACAGTGAAACCTAGAGATACAAGTTTAATTTGTTTCAGCACTGAACTCGTATAGCGAATTTCTCGTTTCTCGAACAAATTCCCCATTGAAAATAATGGAAATCCAGTTAATCCGTTCTGCACCCCAAAAATATCGACATAAAAATTAATTTTCATAACAAACAAAACTGATAAATAATATATACTCTAGTTTACCATTAATAAATATTACTCGTAAATAATATAATTGTATATATAGTATAACAACATCTTTGCCTTAGCGCAAATCGTAGTTTCTGACACCGAATTACTTTTTAACTGTTTCTCGTTGATCTACACCAATAACAGCTTTTCAACATCTTCTAGGAGTTTTGAACGGTACTTGAAAGTCACAGTAACTCCTTTGAACACGTCAAGTTTCTTAATTTCTTCCTTCTTCTTCAGAATAGTGCATATCGGGGACGTTGGACGGTCGTAAGTATTCGAAAGTTCCTTTACTCTAATACCACTCTCATGTTTAGCTATGATTTATTTTTAATTTCAACGCTCATGGCTTCTTTTTTTGCAACACTATCTGAGCCAACACTTATCTTGAGAGGCATCATGCACTAATTATTTCCCTGCTAAAGGCAAAAAAACAATGAAATCACAAGCGCACAAACGCGTAAAGCCTCAGGCTATGAGAGAACTATGGACACTGAGCGACCTGGTGGGTCACGGGCGTCACGTTTCATAACTCGTAACACGAGCCAATGATCGTATTTAGAGCAGAATTTATCGCTCATACTTTCCTTGTATTTTGAACTTCTCGCATCTCGAGCTGCTCGTATATCGAGCTTCCACTTTATATGAAAGTCGATAAAAACTAGAATGAAAATTCTCGTAGTTGAATATGATGAATATTACGCTCACGGTACACTTCTTCAAGTCAATACATATTGAGAACCCAATACGAAACATCACAATGTAGACAAGCACTTACATTCAAGGCAGTGACGATAACTTCTGTTTTTTTGAAGTCCCGTGGTACAATCGGCCAGTACGACTTAATTACATCAAATTTAGAAGTCAGATTTTGGTTGTCGAGGTGGGCTCTCTGATACCGAGCTGCTGCTTGCAAGTGTACGCCCTGGTCTGCGCTCGTAAATACTCTCAAAACGTTCACTGTTGCGCCACCAAAGCTGAAAAAACGAATTATGTGAATTATATTGAACAAATTAAAGCACTCATCGAAATCACTACATCAGTATCAAATTAAATGTTATTTTAAAAGTTAAAAATAGATTCGTAAAAATCCATTGGCAATTTATCCAAGGCGAGTGTAAAACTTATATTCTCAATAGATTCATTTACTTAGCACACAGTGTTCAGAGAAATATTTACATAAAAAATTCGAGCAGCAAACCTCGGGTTGCGGTTTTGCTCAGTCACTAGCAGAAGGCCCTGAGTGCCGAAGAAAAGGCAGTCCTCCAACAGTCGCGTCGCCGTCGTCTGGTTGGCTGTGTGGTCTCTTCCCGAGTCTATGACCCAAAACCACTTCACTCGCTGAGCAAACCACACTGTTTAGTTAAGTGTTGTAGGGGGAGCTCAATGCGCCTGCATTTCAACTGAAGGTCGTTTGCACAAGCTGATAATTTCACATTTTTTTTTTCAAGCAATTTATAGTTTTTCTATAGTATGGAGGTTACCCAAATGAGTAATTAAAAATCAGTTAACACACAATTCAACTGTTATAAGTTTGACTTTTATCTTTTAACGTAAGAAGAGATGAGGTCAACTTAAAACCGTAGAACGATTCTTTTGTTGTTTGTTTCTGGTACAAAGATGATCCGAGGTGGATTTTGGCCAATGAATTAAGATCAAATTTTTATGTATTCAAGTATTCAAGTGGAAGAAATTTTATTACCACACACTATTGTGAGCTGCATCATCGTGTCAATAGTAATTCAGCAGCATCCAGTAGTCGCTTACGCAGCCGTGACCGACCAGTCTTGACTTTACTCATAGTAGCAATTAATTGTTTGTTTCTAGTTTGTTTAGCAACCGTTTATCTAGTCTGTCTGTCGCCTATACATAAATGTATATGATTTTATGTATTTCTGTTTTTCTGATATTTTTTCCTAAGTTCTAGAGGTAGTGAAGCTAATGAAAAATATTAATTTGAGAGGATGGATAACAAGTAAGCTGGACACAACGTACAAATGTTCAGCATCATCGAAATATATCTCAAATGATAGATACTTGTAACTCACAGTAATGTATACACAAATTAGCCGAATGTAGCAGGAATACCATAAATATTCGTGATAATAAATTGAATCATTATTTTTTAAGACAACGAAATAACAGATTGTATAGTATATGATGACTCAAATTGTTATTTAAGAAATAACCTCAATCGACATCGTCGAATAATCTTCCTCTTATGTGTCAGTTTACTTTCTTTGCAAGGAAAGATTTTGAAAATTAAGGAACGATACTAAACTGTAACAATACATGCAATGATGCAAAAAACTCTCCAGGAATTCATATAGGTCTAAGCCTCCAAATATATGCATAAATACGTGAATATCAATTTATAATTGCTCAATTTCTAGGTATTACCGTTTTTAAAATCTAACCTTCTAAGTAAAACCTAGAAAAACTTTCAGCAAATCAGAAACCACCAAAAATGAGGCTAGGCTAGAAGTCGACCCATATGTAGAAAATGTAACAATAAAAGAAACAAACAATATAAACGAACAGGAACCTACTAGTATGACAATTTACAACAAATTCGCAGTATTTTTTGTCCTATATCTGATATAGAAAATATGTCATTGGTGGATATAGGTTTCGAAAAACCTCTTACAATTGTTGTACGAGTACATATATGTAGATACCTCCTAAAATTGAAATACCTGCATTATAAAGGAATGAATAAGACATATAACAGAGAGTCGTCCAATGCAAACAATTATAAAATGCATTGTTTAATTTCCAACTGTTCGTCACACATTCTTTGAGCTTCGTAATAGTTAATAAAACATCGAGCAACAAACTTAGCTACACTCTGTTTCTTTCTTCATCCTGGAGAGAGCAGGAAATACATCACCAGTTTCATCCCCAAATGCATAGGATGGAAAAATAACGATAACTCAAAGTCTCCTCAGTCGTAGCCATCAAAAGCCAGCTATTTATACATGATGATCAAGATCAATGAATGAAAATAAAAAACATTTACTGTACATCAGAGGCGACTCTAAAAATGTGTTAGAAAAAAATCAATTATCGTTTCTTTCTTCATTCACGAATACAAAATAATAAGCATAGATTCAGCAAATTTTAAATTTGTCACCTTTACGAATCAAAAATATTTTTCAGCACACTGGAAGTCGCTCGATTTTGGTTCAGTTATAATCATAATAGAAGCAATTAATGATAGAATAATACCTGATGTCATAATACAAGTGCAGGGCAAACTTCCGTATAGAAAGAAAAATTCTTCAAATCACTAAGGAATTGTTCGTAGAAGCAATGAGATACTGGGAAATGTCTTGTACTGAAACCACAAATTAACTGATCGCATGAAAAAGTTTGGCTGTATCTGCTCGTACACCGAAAAGAAATGGAAATTTAATTTTAGTGTCAACTGGATATAACGTTGATAGTATAACACCTTCTTCCCTTCAGCCTAATTGTACAAGCTGTAAATATGAGTTGTGTACGCTCTACTAAACTTGCAAGAAGGAGAAAGTGGACATAGAGACAGTGTTTTTATCATGAAATCTTCGCACTTTCTCAATAATTTGCCAAACAATTTCCATATGAGATATGAGACTTTAAGGTGATGATTACTACTAAGAGAGGTATAAAACTGCCTGTCTGGAAAGTTATCGAGGTTAGGATTTATCAAGCCCACCAGAAGTCTATTGTTGAACTTCACCGTCTTACCATTGACATGTAACACTGTCTTTGCATGTATTTGGAAAATCCCTATCAACCTGCAGAAAAAAGTTGAGCCAAACGCAACATAAGGAACAAGATAATTTCACTGCCTCAGATATCTGAAGCAGAATCCCCTAACAAGAAATCAGCTCACAAGGATGGAAAATAAAAATTGGTAGAAATATCTGAACACAATTTGCAAGTTACAAATTATTTTATAGAGATTAACAGAACAAAACAAAAGTTTAGTGTTCAGTGAGCCAAATCTCGTCAAGAACTGCAAACGTCAGCGCAGGTTTCAATTCCTAGTTACCTGCGTGCTCTAATTCTAAAGAGTGGACTACTAAATCAATTGAAACGTAAACTGAACTCATAAATAGATAATAGAAATCTTACCAAAATGCTGATGATTCCATCGTAGTACAAATTGTAGGACTGTTGGGAAGCACATGAATGTTAGCAAGCTCTGAAAACAATCAAAATGAAATCAATTGCAAGTTTTATCCCAAGAATCACGTCACACCTTGCAGAATTTATTCATCACCAGAGAAGTAAAACTATTTCCCATAATGATAACAACATGATCTTGTGAGAAATGGAAATCTTCGATTGGAAAAAAAATATGATCCAGATTGCAATACATTTCAGATTGCAAAAGGAGTGATATTTTTGCTTGAACGACTCTTAAAATGAAGATTTATGATTCCAGCAATGTCTCCTCAATAAATCCTTTTTTCAAAGAGTAAGCCTAGAATTGAAAAAATTGCTTCTTCTCTGCCATCAATTCCTTTAAGGCAAAATTAAAACAATAATAATTTTTATTCAAAACTAAACTTATCTGCTGTATGAGAACACAAAGCCTCTCGGTGCATTCTGTCCGAAATGGATACTTCGTTTGTACATCACGGATACATAATTACTGTACAACCTTAATACTCATTGCATGATGCATTCAACTTCACTGAACTACATTCAATTTGCTTTAATTTGTCTCTGTTAAAAGTGGGCTGAATCTATATAGCTTAAAGGAGAGCCCTCCATTTCTGATAAGTACACATTATGTAGTGTAAGCCAATAGGAAGTGTGGAAATAAAAGAACAAATAGCCCTGAAAAAAGTCTGCAATATTTGACATAAAACTTGTTAGAATGCACTGCTGTATGATAATAAAAGGATTTATAGTAGAAGTATTCAATATGAAGGAATTCATGTGGAGATGGAGCATTATAATATTTAAGAAATTTAAAATTCAGTGTAAGTTTTACGCATTGGATCACGTGTCGGTGATGCAATCTGTCATTAATTTCTAACACACGTCTCTACTGTGAGGAGATATTAACATTCATATACTCTTAAATGAATTTTTAATGAGTTTCCACTCCAACAAGCGACATGATATTCACGCAGAATATATGAGGCGGTCAAAACCAGACGGTTCTAAACGCCGTCTTTTAAAAAACGAGCAAATTGTGCCTAAGGTCTATCAACCATAACTACGCTCCTAATAAAGATATTGTTTTCAAATAAGTCCAATAAGAAAGCACTGCTCTTCATAATGTTTGTAACCAAATATAAATAAAATTATATGGCGAGTCTGTACGCTAGCATGTAAAATGTACCCCCCACAACATCTTTGTGTATATTTTGGTGCATTATCTGTACTAAAAACCTTAATAAAATGTGTAACATAGTGTACATATCGAAGTTCTAATACTTTCCTAGCATTACATAAACAAAATGGGCACCACCAATATCCTCACAAAACCAATAATAATAATAATAATTATAATAATCATATTTAGAATTTAGAATACAGTAAACAAAATAAAGGAAACAGTAAGAACTAGAGTGCTGAAATAATAGAAAATGAACTATGGTAATACAGCACATTAGTTTCTTAAAATAAAATCAGAAATTTAATGCAATGTTAGAGGAAGCCGTTAAAATTCAACATATAGGAATGATGGTTAGTCGTTGATGGCATAAAATTGTGATTCCCCTTCCTTCTAATGAACTTCCGACCCTGTTGGAGCTGGAAAGCAGTGTGAAAAGAGCATAGAAAGATAGAGCACACGTTGCTAATTCTAGTGGGGTAAAAAAACTTCATTTTGGAGAAATGGCGCTGACAACCTTCTGACCCTGACCCCTTCATCTATGCCAGAGAAATTTACGTAATAAATAAGTATTAAATATTTTTGGACTTCCTGACCGGAAGGAGATAACAAAGTGCTTTACATACTTTAGGATATGTTGGGTCCCCACTTCAAGCGTGTTCTATCATGATTATTTATTCACGCTATTCATGAAATGATGCGTATGAAGTCGTCATGTCAGTGTTCGCTCAGTTCTGCTTAGGGTCCACACCTACAAAAGCAAAATGAAACTTGAAAATAAAGCTGCATCTAATCTTAGCAGAGTAAGTTGCTCGTATATGTTGCAACTCGAACAAAGAGACCGTGCTATTTCTGATCGCTGACTCCAAGAGTTACATATGAATCTCGCAGGAGCTCTATATGAAACCTCCAAGTGCTCGTAAGTTCATTCCTTTCTCCAAAGTTGATTATCAATTGATAAAAATAAAGGGAATCACTTGAACCGTTCTTTGGAACAAGTTATAATGAAGAGCATTTACTATTTTTTCTTAGCATTTCTGTCAGTGTTTGATTTATCTTTACTGAATTAATTTTGTAGTTCGACCATAATCCTGGTGAAGTCTCTCTCCGCACCACACATTTTGGCAAATGAGCGATAAAGCTCAGTCCATGGCGGTCGTGAGCAGTAAATGATGTAAAAGGAGCTAGTTTCATGTGCTTTCATGAAAACCCGAAGTAAAATGACGTAAAGTACTCATATACGGCATGCTCAATTTAGTATGAAACTATATCGCCATGTTAATTTCCGTAGCATATCCAAACCTCATTCATACATTCGTGCCTGTATTATCACCTTTACAGATTCCCCATGTAAGAAATTAACCACGATAGTGATGACGTCAACATTAATACGTAAGAGGTTCTCTACGTTGATTGCTTCCGTTGGTACTCGATGAGATATGAAGGCACTTTAATTTTCCTATTGTTTGTTCTAAGCAATCATGACACACGAAGTTTGTAGAACAATGTTTTGTGATACAAAATTTTTAGGTTGTTCACTTTTATGCTAACGAATCTAAAACCTAAGGTTTGAAAAATAATATATTATAATACAATTGTACAATGCTAGAACAGGATACATATATATTTTTGGAAAAAATAGCCGAATTCTAGTGTTTCCGATATAGAAAACTATTTTATTATACGCGTATGTACTTCTTTAAAAGAGAAATGCTCAAAATCGTTTCTCAAAATATTTTCAACAAATTGGTTTGATGAAAAAGTGCAATAATGTATATTTCACGGATGAATAGTGTAGTGCTTACACGTATCGAGTGTCATACTTGTAGTTGATGTATTAGTGAAACTGTGCTTTTGCTCACTAAATTTTACCGTCACGACGGCGCAGCAACAGAATGTCATTTACTAAACAAAAATCGAAATTATTCACTCATATCAGTAATAATTATCTAACCAGATTATGCTGATGACTACGCAGTACTTGCAGTTACTATCAGTTATTTGATCATATAGAACATATCAATTAAATGTCATACATCTATCGCTTTCATGGTTCAAAATACGATTAATTTTTCGATAGAAACAGTCCCCCAAATTGTTGCATAATGCAGATGGATCATAAAATAATAGTAATGAAAGCAGCTTAAAGCCAAACGAAATTTAACCGGCATGATTATGTTTGTGTCACCTTTTTGATGACCTGATTGATGTAATTCAAGTCTCCCCACACCACAAACTCCATGGGGGTGTAGTAGGAGTCCTCGTTGCTATGTATCGCATCCAACCATGACATCTGGCCTCTCTGTAGGGGGCTGGCCACTGGGTTGGGTGACACAAACACGTTTGCAGGGATAGAGCGCCCACCCAGTCTCTCCAACATATGGTCACCTGGGCGTCGTAGACACCAACAAAGATATACTCGTACATAATATTGCATCAGATGTTTTGGTATAGTATTTTGTCATCTTTTGGGTTTTTGAAATAAATAAGCGGCAAAAACTATCTATCACGGTTAGATCAGTAAAGTACTGATTTTTCTAGAATGAGATGAAACAAATGCTAGAACATTTCGAAGTCTACATCAAAATCACGATTTTTATATTCTTATGTTGCCTAGACAAATTCCAAACACAGCGAGAGATTCGCGCTGTTCTTTATGTTTGAATCGTTTTTTTAACGCTTTACATGGGAGCAATTCGTACTTGTAACCTGTAAAAGGTGGACTCAGTCAATTTAAGTCTATTTTTAAATTTTTAAAAAGAAAAATGTAAGCTTAAAAATACAAGTGAGGGAATATTCAAATAGTCATGATTTTAAGGTTGATAAAGAATTTGAGCAAAAACCCTGACTCATCATACGGCTTAAAGTGTTGTTTTATACGGGCATTGTGTACTGGTATGTATCCCTTTTATCAGGGAGGCAGCCATTTTGTTAAACTCGAAGTTGTTCCCTGATGTTCGTTCAGAGATAGAAAACTCCCAGTTTTCCTGCCCCTGCCTGTTCGACACTAACTAGTTGGAGGACAACACCTGGCTACATTTTTGTATCAAGTTGACACTTGCCTCTTGCCATCATGCAACAACGTCAAATCAGGCAAAACGAAAGACATGCACAAATTTCCTAACTGTTTTATTCAACACCGGATCTGCCTTCTTTAAATAAGTACCTTCCTTTTTCAATAACCTCTACACATCACAGCTCCCCTTCACTTGTAAAACATCATAAATATCTCCAATACATCCTCCATCGTCATTCAAACTAACAAGAATTGAATAGGGTTCAGTTCTCAAATCGTGTGTAAAAGTCATCATTTAAAACACAGGGTGTGTTAGTTTTGGAGCACCAGGCATAAAGTTTGCTTAAATAATTTAACCTTGAGCGGGGATTTCGATAGTTGGGAAATGGCAGCACAGATATTTGTATGCCGTCGTGTAAATTATAAGAGCATCGGACATTAATGATCATGAACAATGAAGACAATGACACGCGTAATACAAAAGAGCGAGGCCAAAAATTGTTGGATTTGTTTGTCACGAAAGGATGAAAGTAGCTGTTTCAGTTTTTTATTTGAGATATTTACTGAAATAGTTATAATAAAAACTTCAGCATTTACAGCTACAAGCTGAAGAATCCCACGAAATTGATACGGTGTCAGGCAGAAACATATGCATGTCTCATATATGAAATTGAAAATTTTCATCTTATGTGCAAAGAATCTAAAAATCAACCTATTTTAGCGTCCTGTACGATGCAATGCAGATCATACAGACGAGTACTCAGCAGAACTTCTATTAAGGCCGAAGAGATGAATGCAAAACTCTTGAATTGCTCAAAGCGGTCCGACATTTGTTTTAGCAGCTTCCGAGAAAGATTTAAGGGTTGGTTAGGAGCGAGACTCAGGCGAGGTAGGGGATCACGAGGAGGTAACGCCAGGGTCTGAGTTACGGAAGCGTTGCTGGGATTAGCAGTTGGGTCGGACTCGTAGGTCATTTGAAGGCCTGCATGAAAAGGAGGAATTTTCTATGAAATCAAAAGGAAAAATAAACTATATTCCGATATATTACACTATGCATTTTTAATCCTAAGTACATGGCATCGGTACAATCAAGAATCCTGCATAAACTTTTAGCGTAAACTTAACATATGGTTTTAATTATATCAGGGACATGGTGTGTGGATAGACATGACTATGTCAATTTATCATGAAAAACTCATGGTTGATAACTCATTACAAAACTCTAAAAACTTGAAGCATTTTTGATATGTCTTACTCAAGAAAATATCTTTGAACTTGGAGAGGTCTGGTTTTATTAGCGTGAACGTGTGAGCATTTTAAAGCTAGGGAAGTTTTTCTCATATTGCACTGAAGGTAAAGCTTGTCTGATGCGTTTTTGCTTCATGGTCTCTGCAGTAACCATTCATTCTTAAAAAAACAGTAATTCAAAATTCAGCACTGTGGCATGGGAGTTCCAATAGCGTTTGTGTCGTAAGTGAGGTAGGTGAATGCTCTAGTATTTGCTCCATATTTTATATTATGTAGTCGCAATTCCAAATAATTATTTTGAATGTCCCATACTTGTTTATTTTAACTTATCAAAAGAATTGTCAGCATGGTCTGGGCTAGCCCTCATATTGCTCTCCTGAATTCTGGTCGTCGCTTGCTTAGACGCCAGTCTCTTTGATTTTAAGTTCCCATCTCTTTACTATTCTTTGTTTGGGAGATATCATTTCTGATGCCTCATACGCACTGATTATGATATGGCACTTAACTTCATTCAAACTTCTGCTAACAAACTGAAAAAATAACATTTGAGTCTTGCAAGAACTTTTTGAACAGCTAGACTCACAAGTTCTAGTATTCACTGAACTGTGCAGTTATCTGTGTGTAATCTTTAAAGATCAATTCCGCTGCTTTACACTACTCAAGTACTGAATGTTTATTTTTATAGGCGCCTTCGTTAATGTTTTAAGTTCCTGCTATATATCTAACATAGACGCAGCGCTAGAGCACGACTGTGAGTCACTAACTAGGGCTTGCGTGATGCCAGTGCGTGACACTTGGTAGTTAATAGCACTCGAATTTTTTCTCATAATACTTTGCAGTATCTGGAACAAGTTTATTTTTATTTAAAAATCAGAAGGTTATTCCTATATACAGTGCCACTGCAAATATTCATCCTCTCTTATAACGTTGTAATTTTTTATCTATTAGAGCTAGAGTTGAAGTAGATTCTACTGCAAAGAACATGATTAAAAATTGTATTTAATATCATTTTAATCATTCGAAATGACCTCCAACAAACTCAATACACTTATCAACAAAATTTTTAAAATTTATCATTACACTATGCCAAATACTGACATCGCACTACCAAAGTGCCATGTGGACCAGCTGTTCACTGAATGATGAGTTTCCATGCAACACAGAACAATTAAGCACAGGAATTGACCATTAGCTGACAAGATTGTGCGTAGACTCACCTGATGATTGTATCGTGAATATCAACATCATAAACTGCAGTATTCCTAACGCTCGAAATCTGTGCATTCTGCCTGCTATCTATGGCAACACTAGTTTTCAGAGCAATGGATCTGCAGGTCTATTAACAAGTAATCTTTTTAATCTTTTAGTAGTAAATCTTAGTCTTCTACGAATAAATAATAGTTTTCCCTGTCATAAAATGAATACATTAGATAGAAAAATATTGTGAGTTCAGTTTTAACACATTTTTGCAGAGCAAGCTGAAACCCTTATTTCACAATTCATGACCAGGTAGGCTTTTAGGGAACGCGTTATTTTTCTGTAGTGATTATTTCGTGGGAGATGTTCTTCGAAAGAAGTGATACGATCGTCTCCGTAGCTTGCAGATTTATTCACGAACACGATCAAAATTAGAACAGAAATTGGGGCCGAGATCGAAGACCAAAACTGAGAACTTGAAATCCGTAAAACCGAAACTGGAACTGATACTGAATTGAGACCGAAACTGAAACCTGAAACTGAAACCTGCCCGAGTAAGGACCCATAAGTAACTCAAAATAAATACAGAATTTAGCAAGAAGAATTAATATCATGAGACAACATTATAAGACAACTATTGAGTAAAAGACTAAGGCATCGTACCTAATTAGCTGGTAGTCAAATAAATACAAAAACGAGATGCGGATGTGTAGCTTCCACCCGAGGCCATGAAATTTAATAACCGTATCAAAATGGCTGGTTGATCTTTCAGTATGCCCGTCATAAATACCCGGAGTGATACAAAGTTAAACAATGACTTTGATGGCTGATGCAATAGTTATTAGACAAAATATTCTATCGTTAGATTAATTATAATTCCTGGAGTTGCGTGAATCAAGGCTAAAATGACAAGTTTAAGGAATATATAGTAGGTAAGTAAAAACGTAATGCTTCCTAACACATGGTCAATGGAAAACTTACCCGTCAGAGAGACTGAAAGCGCGAATAAAATTGCTGTTCACTGGGTAACGGTTACGAGGAAACTGACGGGCACTTAGCCTATAGGCTCGTGGTTGACTATTGTGTTCTATAAACGAGGGTTACAATTTGGAGTTGGAACTACGATTGAATTTTTAACTTTAAAATACTAGTTTCAAATGACGTGAAATACGTATAAAAATTAACTCTAAAATATTAATAAAATACCTCATATTTTTGTATCGACTCCTTGATCATTCTAAATTAATTACAATATTTCCGAGGCCCTACAGGCTCATTGAACTCAGAGACTAAATAGATCCGAGCAGCCTGCTGTTACGAGCAGCAAATGCACGTCTTTGATTTGGCAACAGCAGTTATACGGTGGACTGCCAGTGCAACTTCAACAAACTAGAGGCTTAGTTATCCGGCCTTCGAGTTCTGTTAATTGAGTGTGGCAAGCACGATATGAAACTTCAATCATCGTTTGTGGTGACATACAGATGCATGTAGCCGAGATCACAGGTGTGAGCTGTACGTTTCCTCAGGTTCTCATAAAGCACATCATCAACAGACACCTTCTGCTGACAGGCTTCCTTGTCATTCTAACTCACACATAATCTCCCTACACACACCCCTGCGTGCACTCTTCTACATCCACATACTACAGGTATCAACATAAACTCTTCACTAGACTCAACCAACACTGCACTTAACCTTCTGTGCGCGAGCACACTACCCATACAAACCCATGCCTAAACGTACACTTAAGCAATATTCCTACACATTCTGACACACACCTACACGCACTCACACAGAAGCAGTTGAGTCTTAATACTCATTATTTCAACACACGACGGCCTTGATTTGAGCAGATTTGGTCCTACATTCATTAGACAAAGCGACATCATTAAAATAATTCTAACACTGACGTGAAATGCAACTTTTGCATAAGTCCACAGAGTCTCGACATTGGAATTACCTTTGCAAACCTATAAAGAATTAGGATCTCATCTCGAGGTTCGTTAATTTTATAGTAGACTCATTATTGAGATGCATAGCCATTAAATCCAAAGTTCCGTCAATTATAGAGCATCAATGTAATGATACTTTCCAACTTGAACTGTGATAGTATATAAATATTTTAGAAAAAATCTTCTCGCTACGATAAGCAATTATTGTCATTCCCCAACAGTTTAGAAAAGCCCACCCGCGATGTTTGGCTTGGCCATCAATGGGGCTGCAACGAAGCTGTTAAACAAGGAGTATAACTGTTTTTCTTGGTCATTCAGCTGATTTCTATCGTAATGAACGTGTTGATAGAAGTCTCACTTGGGAATAGTGCAATCATTAAAATGCGAATCATTAAAATGCAGCGAATGACTAGAGTCACTCTCAGGTGCAGTAAATTTACAAGGCAAGCCTGAAGGTATTCAATTTTAGCTTCCTGTGATTACCTAGTGAGTCATAGTTACAATGAGTGACAATTATACGATATTTTCAATCAAAGTGTTTTTCCTTTGATGCAGGTTGAGACAGCGAAGTTATATTATAACGCTAGTCCCTTCATTAAACAACTATAATAAAATTTCATATGAATTTTATCGGAAACAATTATCAATAAACGTTGTATTCAAAATATGCTACCGTGAAATCGTGGAAAAATTTGGGCGCTTGTGTCACGGACCATTTTAGGTCCGCTGTAATAATATTCTAAAATTTTATCAACCAGTGCTTCAATAAAATACAATCCAGATGAAAGTAAGAGAAAGTCCTTTATATTGAATAAATGGAATTACAGACTCTATCGAATAATTCTCAGGGAAGCCAGAAGCCTTAGTTCCTTGGGATCAGAGCTTTTGAACCCAATTGAGGACCTTGTAAATCTGTATACCAAACTTTCTGATTCATTCGGGCTACCACCTTCAACGATGATCTCAAATGTTTTTCATATATGAGGTGTCAAAGCAACTCAAATAATTACAGAGAGTACTTACTGATTGAAGACTGTGAGACATTTTATTAGCATTTCACATTTCCCTCTCAATTAAAGCTAATCATTGGCTGTACTGTGAGTACCCGCAACTGAACTCGAGTTCTTTGCATGGGTGGTTTTGTAATCCCACAACGCAGTGCCTTTGCTTTTTTATCTTTTTACTATCATGTATTCATTAAGTTATCTAATGTGCTTCTTAAATGCTAGTACCTTAAGTATTAGAGTTCCTTATTGATATGAGTGATGAATGAAAACCTTTAGGCTTAAGGACATGCTTGAGTTTGATTTCTCTTTAGGACAGTCAAAATTGAATCGAAACGAGTTTTCATGCGCTGCTAACAGAACGTCGTTTCAGTTTCTCTCAGCCGTTTTTAAAAAATTTCTAAACGTTCCAGAATTTTGGGTAGTCATCCACCTTTGGAAAGCTAATACCAATCTCTGTCGAGAGTTTTACGCTTCCACTGTGGTCGAATTAATGAGACGACCTGACTTTAGATGCCAGGTCCCCGGTTTGAACCTTCTGTCAGGTCTCTAATTTTCTCCCGCTTGTGGCGCAGGGGACCAGAGAGACCGATGAACTAACTGATTTAAATTATCACCTTCAACTCCCAAATTATCGGTACGTGTCTTCGCGAACCTTTATCTCACGTTACACGGAGAACTGGAGCAGTCGCTAGAAGCATGATTACTAGTCTGAAGATATGAGCGTTGAAAATTTAAAAACCATTGTATATTTCATATAAACAAGATTGGAATTAATTTTCTTTTTTTGGATCACGTAATCGTCTGATTGGTTGATATTTCATTTTAGTGTTTTAAATTAACTCATAATCTCGTTTCTAAGCAAAAGTCAGATACTCGTACAACTGAATTTATCTTAAAAATTATTATAAATGGGATCATTTTAAATGTAGGAACTAGGTACTCATTAAAATAATAAGTCATATTAAATGATATGTGCACTGCACTAGCATTCATAATTGACCGTAAAATTTTAATCTGCTTCCGGTACCACGTTTATCACAAATACAGACTGCGAAATACAAGAAAAAGAAATCAAACCAGTTTATTCCAATATCTTTAATACACAAATTATTCAATATTAAGATTTTTGCTTGTCGAATCTGCGATAATTTTTGCCAGCCCTATATTCTGCAGCTTCTTAACGACCGCTTGTAATTGTATTTAAAAGTTAGGATGTGGCCCTACTTATTTAGATATCGTGGCACAAAGCCATCCAACATCACAGTCGTGTTCACGGGGTGTACGTCAGTATGAGATGTTCTATACTTCTCTCTTTCTTAAAAATTTAATAATTTAACAAGGTTTTTCATCATCCACGAATCTTTGAATCATTTCAGAAATGTTAACCCTGGAGCACTGAACATGGGTGTAGTTTGCATGAGTAATGACGTCTACACTCATGTTGTGCTGCAGGGTTTAAAAATGAATTTTACTTATCTCTTTAGTTCTCGAGAAGCGAGTTACAATATTTTGAAAAATACTGTGATATGATGTAATTTTCATCTTAAAATAATATTTTACTAGCATGGTATCATTCTGACTGAAATTTCATTTTACAGTCATGCTTGAACAAGATAGTCATTTTCCCTGTAACGGATTATTGTCTAGCTTAGTACGCCGTTTACCATATGTATAATTATAAACGAATAACATTTTGAGCGTCAAGATAATTTTTTGTACTCAAACAGTCTTCATTCACTTTGTACTACATGTTAGAATTTCTTAATCAATGCACTTCACATCACTTATCGGAATGTGAGGAGAATGGTACTAGCAGGCAAGGCACATAATGAGAAAATTCCCTGCGTACCAAAAGCCATTAAAATGGTAGTATAACACAACACCAATCTATTCTTTATTTGGTGACGTTCTCACCTGATAAAGAGTAAGGAACAAAACGCTATACCTTCTAAAATTAATATTGCGAATACTTTGGTCCGTTCGAATATGTTGATACGTGATACTATATTTCACATACGTAGATACGTTAACTCCAGTATCTTTAAAATGTTGATAAAATATTAATACATTACAAAGACAGCAGTGGCTACTCACTGACAAATTATGTTTATATGTATGGTTTTAGGTTCAATTTTTATACCAATGCACAAACAAATTGATGTAACTAAGAATAACAGAAACTGAGAATCGAAAAAGCTTAACGCATCTTATGAAGATGAAGAGCGACCATTACCAACTATACGTAAAATCTAGACACATCTTTCACTCTGACAGAGCTGCTGCCCATAACCTTTACCTCTACGTTGCACAGACGCTACTACAGGGCTGCCGAAATTTTTTCTGCTGATCGTACCAAAACCTCCATGAAACAGTACCAAAAATTATTAAAACGTACCAAATCTATTTACGTATTAATAAAACGCAAAATTCAAAGCTTATACTGACTTTTTCATTTAAAATGAAGCTTTCTCCTCCTCTTCTTCCTCCTTAGAGTACCAAAATTTTTTATTCAATTGTTGACTAAGCTCCCGTGGTGGCTTCCATTTTCTGCAATCTATGTCCTCTAACATAGATTGATCTAACATAGGCAAATTTTGGGTCAGAACATACATTGGAAATAAGTCCAGACAAATGATCTAAAAGAGTAGTGGGTAGATTATGTTCTGCAATAAAGTCACACAATTTTAGTTATGTAGATGCTACTCTGTTTTGGTGATCTGACGGTTCACTTCCCATAAAATGAGTGACTTTAATCAATTTGCTATAATATATACCTTCGCATTGTTTTTATGCTTATTAGTTTCCTCGTGTCTTTTTTTTTGACTTAAGCTGTCGGATAACTCCGAATTGCACAATTTGCGATACCCTTTGCTGGAGTTAAATTTACCGGAGGGAAAATCTCGAAACCGATCTCGACACCGAACTCGAACCGAACTTAAAAATATTGAGAACTCCAGAAAAAATCTTGAAACGAACAGTTTCGTTAACTATATTCGACCTATGCATCGTAGAACCTTCATTTTGGTTTCAAATTAAAGCTAATAACCTACTCTCACTAAATAGTTACAAATTAAGCCCTCTTGATTAACCACCCGTACTTATGGGGACGCCGTTCCTTGACACCCGTTTTCGAGTCCACTAACGATATTATTACCTTCCGGTCCCAAGAATTATTTTTCATCTATTCATCCCACAAACTTCATTTACATATCAAATAAAAGCTAATAATCTGGTTATGTGCAGTGTCCAAATTAAAACCTTCTACAATTAACCTTGCTAGCATGAGGCACGTCAAATCTTGACACTTGATTTCGAGACCATTAACCATATTTTTACCTTCCGGTTCCAAGAATTATTTCTCATCTATTCATCCCACAAACTTCATTTACGCATCAAATTAAAACTAATAATCTGAACATGTGCAATGTTTGAATTAAAACCTCCTATAATCAACCTTAACCCATTAATGATGAGAATTATTTACTGGGTGTAACCTTCCTTTGCAATTTTTCAAGGCCTGCTGAACATGGTGTAACCGGCGTATAAAAACCAAACCTGTTTAAAAAATGTACAAGCTTTGTATTACACCAATTAACCCACTAAAATCGATACTGGATAATACAGTTAAAATATGGATTTTTCTCCCCTGGTTCCGAATGGAACCGGTCGTCGTTAATGGGTTAATAGCATGGGGCACGCATATTCTTGACACTCGTTTTCGAGTCCACTAACGATATTTTCACCTTCTGGTCCCAAGAATTATTTCTCATCTATCAATCCCACAAACTTCATTTACATATCAAATTAAAGCGAATAATCTGGACATGTGCAATGTTTAAATTAAAACCTCCTACAATCAACCTCGCTAGCATGGGGCATGACAATTTTTGACACTTGTTTTCGAGTCCACTAACAATATTTTCACCTTCCGGTCCAAAGAATTATTTCTCATTTATTCATCCCATCAACTTCATTTACAAATCAAATTAGAGCTAATAATTTGGACAGGTGCAATGTTTAAATTAAAACCTCCTAGAATCAATATTGATAGCATGGGTCACGCAAATTCTTGACACTCGTTTTCGCGTCCACTAACAATATTTTCACCTTCCGGTCCCAAGAATTATTTCTCATCTATTCATCCTACAAACTTCATTTACATATCAAATTAGAGCTAATAATCTGGAAATGTGCAGTGTTTAAATTAAAACCTGCTACAATCAACCTTGCTAGCATGGGGCACGCCAATACTTGACACTCGTTTTCGAGTCCACTAACGATATTTTTACCTTCTAGTCCGAAGAATTATTTTTTATCTATTCATCCCACAAACTTCAATTACATATCAAATTAAAGCTAATAATCTGGACATGTGTAGTGTTTAAATTAAAACCTCCTGCAATGAATTTTCTTAGCATGGGGCACACTAAACCTTGACAGTCGTTTTCAAGTCCACTAACGATATTTTTACCTTCCACCCCAAGAATTATTTCTCACCTATTCGTCCCACAAACGGTATTTACATATCAAAATAAAGCTAAGAAGTTTCTCATAATGCATCTTTTCATCGATTGTTTTAACTACAGCTAGACTATTTCATTAAACTTTTTCATGTGTTATCTCTCCTTTTTTCCCCTAACTTATATTAATTAAGAAACCACCTCGCTCACCCCTAGTTTCTTCGTCTCGAAGCAGTTCTAACTAGCAGTTCACGCTAATGTGAGAAACCAAATTGCATCTCACGACAGTAACGTGTTATATTATAGGCCTAATGTTAGGAATTCGTTTAAGCAAAGTCACTGTCATGCAAATAATACTCCGTATGTTATGAGCAATTCTGATAGGCCTATAAATTGTTTTCCTCATCTTGCAGTGCACTCCAATGTACGGGAAAAATTACTTGTGATGATTCGTTGCACCCTTTACAAATAAAAATTTTGCATGTTATCCATGAAGTAAATAACAATTTGGATCTAACAGCAGTTCAATTTGCAAAAATCTTACAACAACGCTTCCCTCCTCATTCTACCTCGATTTCTACTGCTCTGTCCAATATCCATTTAATAATTAACCAGTTATTTGAACTAAATTCTTTTATAAGTTTATATGATCTGACGCAAGCGACTCCCACCCGAGTCCCCACTCAAATCTCAGGGCATGGCAATTGTCCGGGGCTAAAGCGTGTCCCGTAGGATTAATGATGAGGTCGTTGGAAGGTGGCTTTATAGAACGCCGTGATCTGAGAACAAATCACAAATCAAGTTTACAGAACTAATTATTTAACTTAAAATTAAATACTTTGACATAGTATTGGCATCTGAAATGGCATACATGATTATCTTTTCAATGTGCATACACTAGAATGTAGCTAATTTCCTTTTGCAACAGTACCAGCATACGTAAATATAATTCCTTTAGAAAGGAAAGCATCTAGATAACTGAAGGTGCAGGTATAAATAACTTGAGGTTTACCAACCTTAGTGTTAAAACATGTAACTGCTGCAATTCAGCATCACAAAAGAAAAAAGAAATGGCTACCTGCATTTAGTAACAGGCACTGTTTGTTGTGCAAAAAATCATACACTTGAGCACACTGAATTAAAAATACAAAAATTGTGTGAGGAACTTTCTTTCCAATGTTGAGTGGTGTGAAAACCTTTTATACCTACATTGAACACATTATATCTTTGACATCACATTTAACTGCCTGAATGTCTATACACAAATGGAATTGCCTTGCAAACTTCTTACTCAAAAATATAGTAAACTACCATGATTGACATATCAAAGCACGGGTATTGCTTTTGAATGCTGCTGTAGACCAGAAATCATTTGTCTACATTAGACACTGTTACACAGAAAAATCCTACATTTAGAGCACACTCAATAAAGGACACAAAATTGTCTAAGGAAACTTTTCTACCTAATGCTGAAAAATCATAGACTTAAAAAACACACTCAATAAAGCACACAACATTGTCTAGGGAACTTTTCTTCCTAATGTTGAGTGGTGTGAGAACCTTTTGCAACTACATTGAACACATAGTAATGCTGCTGTAGACCAGAAAACATTTTCTACATTCTACACTGAATGTTGCATTTCCTGTGAATAGGTACCAGTTAAATGAATGACTTGACTATGCATGTAGAATGCTTTTTGGTATCTTACTGTATGACCAGGACTCTATTGAGCAGGAAAGAATGGACATTTAATTCATCACAAACATACTGATGAGATAACTTCCTGGCTCAATGAAATGCACATACTAACACTTGTCAATATTACACAAATTTTACAGCTATGACTGGCGACAGAATATTGTATTAAATGACTCTAGTCCCCTGAGCATTCCTCAGTGTCACATGTGGATATCACAGTCGGCCTCCTGTCTATATAGGTTATGGCTGCATTTTCACAATTATGATAATGCACAGTTATGATAACGCTGGTATCAACAGGCTTATGCATCTAAGTATACTCACGATTACGTTTTGCACTTTTACGCATATCTTACATTTTTGGTTTGGTGTGGAACTTAACACTGTTGTTTAAAAACGATGCTGACTACGGGCTACATGTAGCTTGGATGATGGTGGGACCAGACAACTGCTATGCCAGCACGCCGCTGGCGTCCCTGCGTCTCGGTATTGCCAGCTAGCGAGTATCCCTCTGTCCCTTTTTTCTCTAATACAAATTCCAATTTATTTATATTTATTATATATCCTGACCTGTCAGGACAGCAATGTTAGTAAGAGCGTTAGTTTTGGTGGCTCTCTGCATCATATGCAAATAACGAGCTCACACGTTATTCACACATTAAATAGTGACCTGGCCCTTACGACAACACAACTGCAAAAAATCCTAGAAAAACGTATACACCTAAACCGACATCAGTCTCCACTGCTCTATCCAACATTCAGTTTATAATTGAACAGCTATTCAAACTAAATGTCCACATCAGCTCTCACGACCTCATACCTATAACTCCCTCCACTATTTCTTCCAATCCAAATTATCAGAGACCTCTTAACACTTTATTTGTGGAAGACAATATTCTCTCAATAGTAGAAAGAAATGACATCCACACCATATGCCGAATCCAAACCATTTCATCTGGTCAATTTAATGGCCTTCTGCATACCATAAATCGGATGACAAAATTTAAAAATTACACAATCTGTTTCCGGAACCTACACCTTTCAAAATCAGGCTTGACTCGAATAAAAAAAGTTATTGCGACAAAACACTCCACTGCCCGTACTTATGTAGTCAATTTCTGCAGTGATCAACACCTGAGTATAATGTTCACGCTCTGCAACGAATTGGATTTCACATTTATTCCACTCCGAACATATGCTTTAACTCACGCTCAGACAATCAAGAACCACCAAACTTGGCCTCACATTAGAAAGGAAACTGAAAAATTTATTGTCCAAATTGCTATGAAGTCAACGCTGCGACTCAACACACCGTACTACTCACTTTCTGGAAAAATCCCAGACAAAAACACTAATCTTGAACAGTCGCCCAATAAACTCGTAATAATGAATGCAATCCCAATAGACAGCACATGTTCTAAAACAGTAACTAAGCATAAGCACGTAAATGCCTTACACGCGTTGGACCTTCCCAAAATGAAAATGCACTAAAAAGGAAATGACGGCAGTCCACCGAATCAGCACTTTATACACATAAATCAACTCTCC
Organism: Trinorchestia longiramus; assembly: GCA_006783055.1. Taxonomy (NCBI): domain Eukaryota; kingdom Metazoa; phylum Arthropoda; class Malacostraca; order Amphipoda; family Talitridae; genus Trinorchestia; species Trinorchestia longiramus. Next base: position 87,850 of record VCRD01001123.1, read on the forward strand.
ACAGACTCAATTGTTAACAACTATAAACTACAAACAAACACTAATTTTCCTTACTTTCTAACGATACGAGCACAGACTGCGCAATGCCCCTATCATCCATGAGTCAAATACATCCAAATAAACATTCAAAGATAGACAAAATTATAAAAAGGTCGCCTTTTCTTCAAAAATTCAGCCAAACGACAATAACAGAATAGAATAGAATAGAATAGAATAGAATAGATGAAGCTGTAGGAACGAACCTTCTGGCCCATTCTTAGGTCGGATAATTACTTTGATAATTATTCGGTTGTTTACCCAAGTCCCATGCCGTATTTCAAGCCGCATCAACCATGTTGGCAGCCGGATTCGAACCGCTCGAACCGCTCTTTCCGCTCGCAAGCAGATTCGCTCACCAGTCGACCAAGCTGGTGATGCAAAGACTCAGTACCATGATTATGTATGCAAACATAATAACAATCATAAAAACCATAACGATAGGAAAACTCTGAACCAAATTAACCCTATAGTAACCAATTTTTTTTCTAGTTTGTACGTCTAAGCTCACAAAGACCGTCTGTACACTGACGCAATGAAGCACGCTGAGAGCCAGGCAGCCAAAAGAACGATGCTGTAACATGCCGCCGCGTTCAAACCTAGTAGCAACCTCATATTGCTCACTGTTTAATTATTAGAACAATTCTCCCAAAAACCGTAAAAGAGGACCGTATGGTCCTTTTCGTCGTAAAAGGGTTAAACCGCCTCACGGTAAATTTCTGAATCACATCTCAGAATCGTCATCCAATCCTATGTATGCCCATGTGGGAAGTTCCATGGATGATGTAACAAAATCATTGAATGTAACATTGGCTCACACTTTGGCTGACGGACACTGTTTCCTCCATGCAGTAGCCCTTCAACTTAACGAAACACTGAACACAATGCAAGCCTGTGAATTTTTAATAAAAGCCATCGGAGCTGAGAGCAGAACAAATAGACATAAAAACTACTACACAAATTTTATCGACGAGGACAGTGGAAGACTTGATCTTTTGGTACACAAATACCTACATAATAAAATATTATATTCGATCAAAAAAAAATCAATCAATTAAAAATTTCAAAAAACGTGACACAACATTTTTGCAAATCAAAGTAGCAAACAAATACAGAAATCTTAGCTCCTATGCATGATTAAACAAAATTAACTTAGTAACGAAACGCTTCATATAAGTGTCTACCATGTATTTGTGTCACACAACTTAAGTATAAACTGAAATAGAGCTAACAATATTCAAACGAAACATACGTATATGTCAAACTCGTGCTATAATTCCTCAGCTCTGGAGTCAAATCGACTAATTTAATTTTATCAAAAACCGGGATGTTTTTTACTTTTTACTTTTATTTTGTTTCTGTTATATTTCAGGCTTATAAATTGGTGCTTTTTTAACCTGATAAACGTTAACGTGTTAGAAAGGTTTAATTTTTCATAGAGCATAAAAAAAATTTCTTGATAGATTATAAATTGTGTTTTGCCTAAAACTAAATAGAATTTTATATGAATTAATGTTACTCTGTATTTGTTTGCATCACCAGCTTGGTCGACTATCACCAGCTTGGTCGACCATCACCAGCTTGGTCGACTTTATCACCAGCTTGGTCGACTGGTGAGCGAATCTGCTTGCGAGAGGAAAGACCCGGGTTCGAATCCCGCTGCCGACATGGTTGACGCGGCTAGAAATGCGGCATGGGACTTGGGTAAACAATCGAATAATTATCGAAGTAATTATCCGATCCAAGAATGGGCCAGAAGGTCCGTTCTATAGCCTCATTCTATTCTATTCTAGTCTATTCTATTCTATTCTATTCTATTTTTCAGATTATTCTTCTTCCGAGGCATTTAGATGTATACGAGTATATACATATGTATATATGTGCATATGTGTATGTGTGTGTATGTACATACATATGATATGTGCATGTACGTATGCATGTGTGCATGTATGTATGTATATGTAAATGGATATGTATATGTATAGGTATATGTATGTGTATGTGTATGTATTTGTAGGTATATATATAAATATATATATATATATATATATATATATATATATATATATATATATATATATATATATGTAATTTTTTACGTTATTTTTGTACTTATCGAATACATAATCAAAATATTTATCCGTCAATGTCAGTAATTGCTTTGCTACAATAAGTGACTGTGAAACCCCAGAACTTTAGCCTACTACAGCTTTTCTTATCTATATCAACATCTAAGTATTGAAAATTTGACACATTCACTGTTATATCTTATTTTTTTACTCTCTTTCTCTGATATGTAACGCCCTCTCATATTAAACACGTTGATTACAGATAACTGTAATAATGATTAAATGAAATCGATCATCAGGAAGCCATACCATACGGTCAACCAGTAATTAGAAATTACAATTTCAATTTAATAACAATCACAACTTTGTGTTTTAAGTTTTTGCTCTTATAATTTTCCTTTTTCGGTCTTTCTCGGATGTTAAACATCCAATTCAGTTAAATGTAATGATGTCAAATCTAATCTGTACCTAAAGAAAATATTTTGCTTATCACCTAAACTGCGTATATTACCTACCACGTTAGAATTTATATGTATCACCAATGATTACCTCTTAAGTTATCACTGAAAAAGCGAAGTTTCATTAGTTTCCTCATGCATATTTAACGTTCATTGCTTGATGTGAATGTTTATGTATACCCGTAGGTACTGCTGTTCTATCATCTATGATACTATGCATAGAATACCTACCACTTAAGGATTTTATGATAAGGATTTTTAAAAACCAATGCTGTTACATTTCTTATGTACCAACTTTATTGGAAATATACGTTTTTGTTTTTTTGTTTGTTTGCAGCCGGGGACCTCATCCCGCAAATTACTTCCAATGCTCTACAAAATATCGATCCATTTCTACAGTGAAAGGGACGACGGCATATGGAAGAAAATAGTTCAGCCTAAAATAACACGGAATATAAACAAATCCCCATTATTAGTCCATCTGAAAGACTACCACTATAGTGCTCTTATTAAGGAAAAAATGCATTCATTAATAGAACGTCAACGTCCAGATGACTAGACAAGATATGGTATGCAGAAGGTGATTAAATTGACCAGATGAGATGGTTTGGATTTGGCATATGGTGGCGATGTCATTTCTTTCTACTGTTGAGAGAATATTGTCTCCCACAAGTAAAGTGTTAAGAGGCCTCTGATAATTTGGATTGGAAGAAATAGAGGAGGTAGTTATAGGTATGAGGTCGTAAAAGCTGATGTGGACATTTAGTTTGAATAGCTGTTCAAGTATAAACTGAATGTTGGATAGAGCAGTAGAGAATAATGTCGGTTCAGGTGGTATACGTTTTTCTAGGATTTTTTGCAGTTGTGTTGCCGTAAGGGCCAGGTCGCTATTTAATTTGTGGATAACGTGTGAGCTCTTTATTTCCATAGGATGCAGAGAGCCATCAAAACTAACGCTCTTACTAATATTGCCTTGCCCTGAGATTTGAGTGTGGACTCGGATGGGAATCGCCTGCGTCAGATCATATAAACTTATGAAAGAATTTAGTTCAAATAACTGGTTAATTATAATTAACCAGTTATTTGAACTAAATTCTTTCATAAGTTTATATGATCTGACGCAGGCGATTCCCATCCGAGTCTGACGCAGGCGATTCCCACACTCAAAAACAATTTTTAAATGAATATTGGACAGAGCAGTAGCAATTGAGAAAGGACGAGGGGGTAAGCGTTGTTGTACGATTTTTGCTAGTTGAACTGCTGTTAGATCTTAATTCCTATTTACTTCATGAATAACATGCGAAATTTTTATTTGTAAAGGGTGCAGCGATTCATCATAAGTAATTTTTTTACGCACATTGGAGGGCACTGTGAGTTGAGGAAAACAATTTATAGGCGTATCAGAAATGCTAATAGCATACGGAGTGTTTTTTGCATGACAGTGACTTTGCTTTAACAAATTCTTAACATTAGGCTTATAATATAGCACGTTACTGTCGTGAGATGCGTTTTGGTGTCTCACATTAGCGTGAACTGCTAGTTAGAACTGCTTCGAGACGAAGAAACTAGGGATGAGCGAGGTGGTTTCTTAATTAATTTAAGTTAGGGAAAAAAAGGAGAGATAACACATGAAAAGGTTTAATGAAATAGTCTAGCTGTAGTTAAAACAATCGATGAAAAGATGCATTATGAGAAACTTCTTAGCTTTAATTTGATATGTAAATGCCTTTTGTGGGACGAATAGGTGAGAAATAATTCTTGGGACCGGAAGGTAAAAATATCGTTAGCGGACTCGAACACGAGTGTCGAGTATTGGCGTACCCCATGCTAGCAAAGTTGATTGTAGGAGGTTTTAATTTAGACACTGCACATGTCCAGAGTATTAGCTTTAATTTGATTTGTAAATGAAGTTTGTGGGATGATTAGATAAAAAAATAATTCCTGGGACCGGAAGGTAAAAATATCATTAGTGGACTCGAAAACGAGTGTTAAGAATTGGCATGCCCCATGCTAGCAAGATTGGTTGTAAGAGGTTTTAATTTAAACACTGCACATGTCCAGATTATTAGTTCTAATTTGATATGTAAATGAAGTTTGTGGAATGGATAGATGAGAAATAATTCTTGGGCCCGGAAGGTAAAAATATCGTTAGTGGACTCGAAAACGAGTGTCAAGAATTGGCGTGCTTTATGCTAACAAGGTTGATTATAGGAAGTTTTTAATTTAAGCACTGCACTTGTCCAGACTATTAGCTTTAATTTGATATGTAAATGAAGTTTGTGGGATGAATGGATGATAAATAATTCTTGAGCCGGGAATGTAAAAATATCGTTAGTGGACTCGAAAACGGGTGTCAAGGAACGGCGTCCCACCAAGTGCGGGTGGTTTATCTCAAGGGGAGTTAATTTATAGCCATGCAGTGAGAGTAAGTTATAAGCTTTAATTTGAGACCAAAATGAAGGTTTTACGATACAAAGGACGAAAAAAATTAACGAAACTGTTCGTTTCAAGATGTTTTCTGGAGATCTCAAGATTTTAAGTTCGGGTCGAGTTCGGTGTCGAGATCAGTGTCGAGATTTTCCCTCTGGTGTTAAATTTGCTGATTTGTTGCCACGATGAATATTTCTCATCCGTTAGTAATTTTAATGGAACTTTCCGTTCATATTTACCTTTCTGCTTCTTTCTTGGAACATCACTGCCCTCACTGTCGGAAGAATACCTAATATTCACTTTCTTAGCACTCATTATTTATCAACGTATATTGATTAAAAAGTAACAGAAAGCTAGCAAAATATTACTTTTCAACAAGATGCTCGACCAAACACCATGAGGCGCTCACTCCACTCAGTAGCTGCAGGTGACACACTGATAGTAAATCAGGCGTGGAATAAGCAACAACAAACGAACGAAAACAGAACCAAGACGAGACTTGTGCTGAACAAATCAAGCGTACTCATTACTCAAATGCTCGTCAGTCTGAGTCAACGAAATGACGTCATAGATAAGCAATTTCAGCAAATAACAAAGCTATCATTGTATTAAAATTTTTAACTCTCTATATTTATATCTACTGTACACTTGAAACTTTAGACTGTAAAAGTGCATCATGACACTGGCGACGATACGACGAGTTTTAAACTTCGTTCTTACTGGTATCAAACGCGTTGCATAGCATTGAAAAATTAAACATTTGTATTAATTTACCTCTCATTTATATGAAAAGTTTTTTAACTGCCAAAATAAGGCTAATATTTCTACGTAGGGCATAATTTCTTAATTAAATTATGAAAATCTTTAAAACGCACCAAAATTCAGCGCTTTAGGCTCCCGTGGTAACAAAAGTACAACATAATGAAACTTGGAGCAGATCGTTCCAAATTCGTTCGAACGTACCAATTTCAGCAGCCCTGCGCTATTAGTCCAGGCTCCAGGGTTACCAGGAGGTTTCGTGAATAGTAAAAACTTCCAAGCTCAAAATGTATCGAACTCGATAAAAACGTAATAAATTATATTAATTAACAAATCATTGCACTATTTTTCATATTAATACCTTTATATGCGTTTTGCAACGTGATCCTAAACTCATATTATGCGCCTGTTGAACATATTACTCCTACATCATGCCAATTGCAAAAAAGTTGCGGTAGAACTTACATAATATAATATTAACAGAACATTAATCAAGCATATGCACTTTTTTGTATTATTTCATTATATTTTGACAGATACAAAAGTCATGTTCTGCCACTAAGTTCATTTTCTTTACATATATAGATAGAAGAATAAACATTTTCATTAACCATTCAGAAAGTAGTTTCTTTTTCACTGTTGATGTAAGAACTCTCTTTTGTTATGAACTTAATTGCTGGGAGGGCTTCCAGTGTGTACAGCAAGTGTCAGCAAATTGAAATTTCGAATACAAAAGAGGTTAATATAAGGCAGGTAACACATTTCCCCTGCAATCTGTTTTTTTCTATAATATCTTGCAGAGAAAATGAACACTCGCAACATGCACAAAAATGAGGCAGAGGGGGAAAGGTCTGCATTAGTTTGAACAGTCAAACATTTGACCTGTTTCTTTCGAGCATTTCAAAATTTCGCTCGTTCTTTCTTATGGGTTTTCTAAAGTGAGTTCTCCTCTTTCGGTGTTCTTTGTTTTTATTATATTTTCAGGAAATTTTCAGTGAAGGAGAATGATAGTGTGTGCTTTCCCCATTTTAATGTTATCTTGATCAATTGCCTGAAATGTATCATTTGCCAAAAACTGGACGAACTTTTGCTTCATTCACGGTACATAAAAGTGTAAGATCTTTATCAATAAGTACTCAAGCATTTTGTCAGATTATAATTTTCCTGGAATCGTCTGAAACTAATTAAGTTCATGCTGTTCCTTGCCACTGGCCCAGTTACTCTCGAACTGCACAGCAGTGGGATGCAGCAGAACAAAACGTGTTTCGAGGACATACTTTGTATATGCGTTTGAAACGATTCTCTGAAATTCCATTGACCCAAACATCAATTAATATGTAAACTAACTCTGAATGTTGTAAAACTAACAACTTCTGTTAAAGTCATAACAAAAGTAACAACGTGAAGATTTATAAACAAAATGCAACACTTTCAATTACGAACGTAACAATTCTGGCAACTCTGGCTACTACCACAGTAAAGTAAAGCATATTAAGTAAAGCAAAGTAGGAGGCACAGTACAGTAAAGAGAAGTACAGCCATATGGGGGGGTTGGCAATGACCACCCCAACAACGGTTATCAGGCGGTGACGTCATCCATGACGTAAATTGAGACCATGTGGTGATTGGTAAATTTTTGAAGGGGCGGGGCTTCGAATGCCGAGATGATAGAAAACACAAACGCGCACGGCTGGAGTAGAACCTACGACCTTAGGATAACCGCAACTGACGGTTGCGGTTATCCAAAGACGTTTAAACCATTGCGGTTACTGACAACGTTTAAACCATTTTAACACTAGCACAACGAAGTGGGCCTGGTAGGTTCAGTGTGAAAATTAACAAGCCCGTCTAATATTGTATTTATGAACCTCACTTAATAAAAACATTTATAGAATAAGTACATGTGACTTTTCTGTTACGTAGTTTGAAAGAACATAATAGAAAAATGACAGAATTCAACTTGTTGGACTGAAACTCCTTTCTATGTTACTCGATCTAGAAAATTATAACTTCTCTGTAATATGAAAATTATAATTTTTTGGTCTTAATTTATCGTATTCTCATCGCGAATATCAAGACTGATGAAGTTATTTTTGCATCTTCTATTATGTATGAACTGAGTGCACTCAGAGCATCCCAGAGTATTTTATTCAATAGTATATATCATTGTGAGTATGAAAATGGAATTTCAATTGTAGAAGCGGAGCTACAATCAAATTAAAGAGAAAAACAAGATATTCCTGATAATTTTTATGCTCATGTGCATTGTTTGTTTAATTCTATCTCTACACTCTATTACATGTCGTAATTCTTATCGAAATTATATGTATTTATTTAGTAGCGAATGCGAAACACCAGCATTAGACCATTGTTTCAAGATGTTTCACATTGTTTTTTATTGCTTTGAAAGCAGCATAAATTTGACAAAGTGACCGTTCACCTGTCTCGTGAGCCAATAGGACCACTTGTGTGCAACGATTGGTTGACTTGCGTTCACGCCATTGTGACATCACATCATTTCATGACGTTGAAGTGTCACGTTCTGGGTCAAGGCTGGGATTTTGCAATCAGAGGGTGAACTTAAATTTAATATGAGTTTGTGATTGCCTGCGTTATAGCACCTACTCGAGGAGAACTGAAAGTCGAATTGAGTTTTGGTACTCAGCTTTATTTTCTGCATACAAATAACGGCCCCAAGGAAAGTGGCCAGATCTTCAGGGTTTCCGTCTGCAGTGATGTAGGCCACACGAGTTGTCAACTTGTTACCACCAGGAGTTGGTGTTGCTGCAGCAGTATCCCAGTGATACAGGGAGTAGCAAGCAGGGCTGCCTAAATTGGTACGTTCGTACAAATTTGGTACGATCTGCTCCAAGTTTCATTATGTTGTACTTTTGGTATCACTGTAGCCTAATGTGCTGAATTTTTGTACGTTTTAAAGATTTTCATAATTTATTTAAGAAATCATGCCCAACCAAGAAATATCATCCTTTTTTGTCAGTTAAAAAACTTTTCATATAAATGAGAGGTAAATTAATCGGAATGTGTAATTTTTCAATGCTACGCAACGCGTTTGATACCAGTTAGAACGAAGTTTAAAACTCGTCGTATCGTCGTCAGTGTCACGATGCACTTATACAGTCTAAAGTTTCAAGTGCACATTAGATATATATATATATATATATATATATATATATATATATATATATATATATATATATATATATATATATATATATATATATATATAGAGAGAGAGAGAGAGAGAGAGAGAGAGAGAGAGAGAGAGAGAGAGTTAACAATTTTAATCCAATGTTAGTTTTGTTATTTGCTAAAATTGCTCATCTATGATGTCTTTTAGTTGACTGAGACTGACGAGCATTTGAGTAATGAGTACGCTTGATTTGTTCAGCACACGTCTAGTCTTGGTTCTGTTTTCGTTCATTTACTGTTGCTTATTCCTCGCCTGATTTACTACCAGTCTGTTACGTGCAGCTACTGAGTGGAGTGAGCGCCTCATGGTGTTTGGTCGCGCATTTATTTGAAAACTAATATTTTGCTTGTTTTCTGTTACTTTTTAATCAATATGCGTTGATAAATAATGAGTTCTAAGAAAGTGAATATTGGGTATTCATCCGATATTGAAGACAGTGATATTCCGAGAAAGAAGCAGAAAGTTATATACGAACGGAAAGTTCCATTGAAATCACTAACGGATGAGAAATATTCATCGTGACTACAATCAGCAAATTAACTCCAGCAAAGGGGATTGTAAATTGTGCAATTGTGAGTTAGCTGGCAGCTTAAGTCAATTAAAAAGACGCAAGGAAACTGATAAGCATAAAAGTAATGCAAAGGTTGAAAGCAAATTGAATAAAGTTATAGATTTTATGATAAGTAAACCGTCAGATCACGAAAACAAAGTAGCATCTGCAGAGCTAAAATTGCGTGACTTTATTGCCGAACATAACTTACCAATTGCTCTTTCATATCATTTGTCTGGACTCATTTCTAATGTATGTTCTGACTCAAAATTGGCCTATGTTAGATAAATCTATGTTAGAGAACATAGATTGCAGAAAATAGAAGCCACCACGGAAGCCTAGTCAACAATTGAATAAAAAACATTGTACTCTAAGAAGAAAGAAGAGGAGAAGGAAGCTTCATTCTTACTGAAAAAATAAGTAAAACCTTTGAATTTGACGTTTTATTAATACGTAAATAGATTTGGTGCGTTGTAATAATTTTCGGTACGTTTTCATGGAGGTTTTGGTACGATCAGCAGAAAAAAATTTGGCAGCCCTGGACTGGCAAGTAGCAGGGCCACCACTGATGGGGGAATTTACCCAGATCTGGGGGAAACGCAGGTGGTCTGGGGGAATGGGGAAACGCTCGTAAAAACGAATAGATCTTTGGGAATTTCGCTAGCAATTATTTTCAATGCAAAAATTGTGGAACTTGAATAATTTTGGGATGCATGCATATGTATGTTCATTCAAATGTAGATGTCATGATACACAACAGGAAATGCCTCCTTAACGACGAATAAGAGCCGATTTCACGAAGTTTAACCGAGGATCGACTTCGATCAGACTTGCGACGAGATTTGCTTCGATTGAAACGGACGCATTACCGTCACGAGACACAAGCCCCAACAGTTCAAACAAACTCAGAGTTCTCCCAGTAAAAGTCTGAATCTGACAGTGACCTCGTGACTAAGCGTTTCTCACTTCCTTTCGCTGAGCGATTACTTTGCAATTAACATTTTCTTCATTAACTGAAATTATGCGTTAAAAGTATGGTAATGAGTCTTATGTATTAATTTGTGAATTCAGATATTTTTTCGCATATTGACTTAGGCAAAGGAAGCAGAACGCAAAAGTTCTTAAAGAATAATTACTTGTGTGCTTTCCCCTTTTACTGCCTGAATTATTTATATAGGATAATAATTTTTTAAAAACAAGTTTTATTACTGTACATGGAGTGTCATCAAAGGCACATATGTGAAATTTTGAATTTCTTCATAAATGATAGAAAAAAATTTTTGTACCGAATTCGGTACAATCGTCAAACGGAAAACCACTTCGAATGTCATAGAGTGGGTCGGTGATGAGCGCAATTGTAACAACAAAACAGTCATTTCCTTTCTGGTGCTCTTCATACATTAGCAATATATATATATATATATATATATATATATATATATATATATATATATATATATATATATATATATATATATATATATATATATATATATATATATATATATATATATATATATATATATATATATATATATATATATATATACATGCGTTTTGGCAGAAAACAAAATGCGTTTTAATAGTAAGACACTGAAAAAAGCAAAATAATTCTAAAACCTTTCCATATTATTTGCCTTGCTGCAAAATTAAAGCAAGATAAAATTAATGGTAAGCAATAGATCTTAGCGTGAAGACCTTTACACTATGGATTCTGTCATATGAAATGAAGCAAAGAAATTTGTTTATCAAAGCAAAGGTTTACGTTACACTTTTTGCAATACACATGTGTCTTTCCTAAACATGAGCCATTTTTGCATCGGTTTCGCTTCTCTACAATATATGGAACATGAGCAATAGTATCTAACCGAATTTTGTCGGATGGAAAGCAAGCACGATGTCTTTTGTCAGTTGTTTCTGATGGTTTTGATGAAGGTCTACCTCGCTTGACTGACTCACATACCTTTCCTGATTTTGTGAGTGAAAATGCAGTTTGAAGGACGCTAGGGGCACAATTTCTTTCTTTGTTATCGAAAGAGCAGCTGCATGTTTGCGGTACAAGAGCCAAGAATTCACGATGGGCATATCTAGAAAATGAAAAACGAGTTTGTGGTAAGACTTTTTGGACTTAGCGTTCATTCTGTACAAGGAGAGAAGATGGTCCGCTAGATCCACTCCCCCCATTGACTTATTATATCTCTTCACAATATCAGGGCGGTAAATTTCTACAATCCTTTTACTTTTGCTATCAAAGCGGCTCACACTGGTAAGAGGGTTGGCTTTTGTGAAAACCGACAGCATGTTGATGATTTTGCTGTCATACCAGCGCACTAGTGTCACCACTGTTGCGTCCTGAACCAGTGTCTTTTCTTCGTAGGAACCTCTGCCCCTCTTTATCAGTTGTTCGTCATCAGCCTTACTTCTCAAAAGACCAGTCAGTCGAGGAAGTCTCACTGTTCCACAGCACCAAATCTTTCTTCCAGCCAAATGCTGCAACAAGGGGATAGATGTAAACCAGTTATCAAAGAACAACTGATGATTTTACCCGAAGGAATGCATTGTTCAAGATGGAGGACAACATTTGAACTAGCTTTGAGGTCGGGCACGTAAGGATCATCAACGGGAGTAATTTTTCCCGTATAGGGGATGAAGTCATGCATGAAACCATCATCATCCGCCAACACGAAAAGTTTGAAGCTCCATTTTTTAGGCTTATTTGGGGTGTATTGTCTGAGTCTTGTTCTTCCTTTGTACGGTACAATTTGTTCATCAATCGAAAGGTGTGATTTCGAAATTTTTGGAACTTTGTTTTCAAATGATTCATAACAGGCCTTACCTTGAACAATGGGTCATAAGTAATGCTCTCTGGTCCTGCTTGCTCTGTGTTGTCAGCCACATGTAAATTCTTCTTTATGAATTCAAACCTGTCACGAGACATGCATTCAGCTGCATAATCCGTCAGTGGAGAGAGCTTTCTTGCCCAATGCATCCAGGTATTCGGCAGCTTTGATATCGAGAAATAGAGAAGCAGTCCAATAAATTTCAAGCTCTTCCTTTGTGAGACCCAATGGTTTGTTGACATTATTCTGAACAGAGTAAAGGTTCGATTGATTGACGATAACATTCAAGATGTCCGCATCGAAAAATTCTGAGAAATATTTCAACGGGGGCAAAACGTCTTCACAGTCCAAAGTTGAGTTGAGTTGTTCCTCCATGAGAAGGCGTCCACTGTTTTTGGAAATTCCTGTTTTTACTGCGTTGATTTCGGTTTTGGTCTACTATAGGGTGAATTATTAGTGGCGGAGGTGTGGTCATCATCATCATCACAGGTGTCTAAATCGCTGTCAAATTTAGTAATAGGATTGAACAATAATTTTTGCTGCCTCTCTCTCCCCTCGAATTGTCTTGAGGTGAAATCTGCAATGAAATGCCATGAAATAGAATCTCCGTAGTTTCCAGCTGAAAAAGTCCAGTAAGCTTCATAGATATACCTATATATTAATGTAACTGTCTGTCTATACCCATTGAGCCGTGTACGGCACATGGTACGATGCTATCATTCATGACGGATGTCTCGTATTCGGTACATTCAAAGTAGGGCGAATTATTTTTAAAAAAAAAATGTTTTTTGAAAGAATTATTCACGTCAACATTCAGATTAGAATCTCACAAATGTCATATAAAATTCTCACTTCTTCAACTTACGTGTTACTTCATCCATTGTGTCCAATATATCACAATTTTGAAGACGAATCTATCGGCGCGAAATCACTGTTGAATTTGAGTCATCACTGACGACTTGGCACGTTTGGCTCAATGAAACACGTTTCGAACGACAGATGAACGAGTGCTGCTCTCGGCACAACTGGCATCAGAACGATAACTTCTAATTTTATCCTATATGAGCCTTTGAATCTCATGTACCGAATTCGGTACATTCGGCCGTTAAGGGTTAAAATTAAGAGATAGAATAGAATGAGGCTATAGGAACGAACTCTCGGGCCCATTCTTAGATCAGATAATTACTTCGACAATTATTCGGTTGTTTACCCAAGTCCCATGCCGTATTTCTAGCCGCGTCAACCATGTCGGCAGCGGGATTCAAACCCTGGTCTTTCCGCTCGCAAGCTGATTCGCTCACTAGTCGACCAAGATGGTGATGTTATATATGTGTGGCAGGCCTAGTCTTTATTGTATTATAACTTGGTGAGTTAGTAACCAGTGTTTTTATACTTTCTAGAGTTGCAAATGCAAATTCGGAGCGTTACGGTTGAGACATTCTTGAGATTTAAAATATCTTTGGTGTCCTGGAATTGATATGCTATCGTTTGCACGTCTAACACTCATGGTTGCTTTATTCCAAAGTAACTATTATTATTTATCTGCATTGTCATAATTTATTGCTCATTATAGAGGCTAACTCTGTAACATGCTGTTAAGCAGTGAGTATTCTTCTAACTTGAATATTTATTTTGCATTTTAATGCGCAAAGCTCTACAGGGATGGCAACTAAGTTAATTTTATTGGTTAGTGCTATTTATATAATGATATCATTATTTTAAGATTATTATTATTATTATTACTGTTTCCGAATTGTGATTATTTTCTCCATGATGAGTGAAAAAACTGGATCGTCTTCTAAGAAACTGAAGTTGTATACACAGTCAGTTAGAAATGATTATGTTATGAACTTACAACAAATCTATGCTTATCAAGCACAGCAATACAGAGGAACATAAGAGAAATATAACTGTTGCAGGTACAAGCGCTGATATCGCGCACTTTATGGTAAGAGAACCGTCCAAGGGATCCGAAGAAATTGCAACAAGCGAACTTATTCTTGCAGCATACTTTGCCGAACATGACCTTCAGTAAGGTAAATAAGTAAGTATACAGTAAGTAAAGTCAGTTTTTAGTAAATCTATAGCATATTATGATTGTTTTTAATTTTGCTGTGTATGGGGGAATTTGTACTGCAAATCTGGGGGAAAGAGAAAAACCTCAGTGTCAGCCCTGGCAAATAGTGAAGTCCCAGTGAACTTCCAGTCAGATGTAAGGCAGTGAGCAGGCATGTAGTGATGGCAGGGCTGTAAAAATGCCTGCGCAGTTTTGTAGGGATAAGCAAACTCCATGGTTTGGTAAAAAACCTCGTCACCACCACTCATTTGCAATTACTAAACCATATGAGTTCTGCCAATGCAGCACTCAGATTGCAGACCTCAGCCTGGTGCCCAGTTATTATGGTCAAGGGTCCATTTATTTCCATCAATGAGACGGGATCTTTTATTTTTAGTTAGACATTTTGCTACTCACAGAATTTTTCTGAGAATATTTAACCTCTGAATAAACTCAGGTAGAGGTGGCAATGTTTATTACCAAGTGCAATACATTGTATTTGACAGGACAATACGTTAACAGAATTAAAAAGAGGCAGAATACTGCTTCCAACAAATGCATCTCAAAAAAATGCACTGTTGTAGGTAGTTTAGTCTTTTTTATAAACGTAGAGTCACAGACATGATATAATTTATTTCCTGACAAGGGATCAAATAAATGAAGGGATAGTAAAGACAACTTACAAAAAATGTAAAGGTTATCACTTATAATTAACCTAATTCAAGATTCTAAATTAACATGTGAGATGAGTTATAGGTAATTACCATGGACAGTCAAATTAAAACCACTTTACTTCCCCAGTAAGAATCACCCAGGGTGATGTAAAAATATTAAACTGTCTAAATTTTTGCAGCTGTTAGAAACGGCAACGTAGATAATGTTTTAATAAGCAGCTGTGCAAAACCATGCACCAAAAAACAAAAGCTAATATCTAGAGAACTCTTATGAGATGGGAATTCTTATCAAGGGTTTGTAAATGAATTTTAATCCATTACATCGCAAATGAACTTCTTTTCATTTTTTACATCCAAAAAATGGAAGGAGTCAAACATGCA
The DNA here is from genome assembly GCA_006783055.1 of Trinorchestia longiramus. NCBI lineage: Eukaryota > Metazoa > Arthropoda > Malacostraca > Amphipoda > Talitridae > Trinorchestia > Trinorchestia longiramus. The sequence continues at coordinate 103,314 of VCRD01001123.1, forward strand.
ACACAGTCGCAGAATAGTATGTGACTAAACATACCATGCCATATTTGGAGTCCTTGAAATCTTTAATATTATTTTTCTTTCAGGGAACATGACAAATATTCAAAAATTGAAACGGGAGTTATTTTATATTTAAACTGGATGTCCTTGACGAGGGATTTAGTGCACGAGGACCCGTAAGTTCTCTCGAGGACCCGTAAAAAAGAACTCTGAAAAAGTAAGTGAAAAACCTACAGATGCATAAACATCCACTAAGGTTTTCACGGCCAGCAAGATTTTAATTCATGATATATATTTTTACAGCGAATTCACGGGAAAGTAAGTTATTTCTTCAGGAGTATTATGAAATTGACTTCCTAAAACTCTCACACTAAAGAAGGGAACAATTGATGGTAGGCAGGATATAGGACTGAATCTTTTAAGGCCTGTAAAAAATATTGTGTCCCAACCATGCAGTAAAAAGACTCTCTTGCTTAAGAGTTGAAATTCTATAAGATGGCAGTCGTGACAGGAAAAAACTGCCACTTGCTTCTTAAGACAAAATTATTTCTGAGCTTGACACACCAGGTTTTGTTTTAAGTTAACTCTAACCTTATGAAACATGAAAAGAGGTCTAAATAAAAACATGGCATGGGTAAGTTTTAAGAAGCTTAATGAGGTAAAGACTTACGTTGTTCTATAGATGCTATTTAAGATGCACACACCACAGATTTTGAGACGAATGAATAATGGCTCTGGAAGTCGCTCTATATATAGGCTAAAGAAGTAGAAGTCGGAACGAGAGGTTGCCGACAGAACGTATAAAAAACCAAAACCTATTTCTGTTTGTGAATATTAAAAAATACAAACTGGCATGATTGTTACTTTTAGAGTTACCTATTACTTGCAAAAAATTAATATATTTGGTACAGTTGTGCTACTATTTGAGTGGGTAAATCTCTATTTACGCTTTTACTGTTATCTTACGGTTAAGTTATTCTAGAATTTTAAATACTAAGATCTAATGAAGATTTTACTTCTTCTACTTAACTTTATTAACTAGTATACTCTATGTACGTATATTTTTGGGCTATGTAATATCGCTACAACAGTTCCGCCAATTTGTAAGCGCTCGTACTATTCTTTACTGTGCTGTGGTAATACGTAAGTATTTTTCAAATAGTGACGTCATCATCTTGCAGGGAGCTGATGGGTCAATTCTTTTGAAAGGCAGGGTTTCAGATGAAGGCGTGGCGCCCTGCCGATGAATGACAAGAAAGAGTGACCGAAAGAAGGTTAATATCCGTACGAGTGCTTCAGACCACTCAGCTGCAATGCCTCTTAAAAGGTAATGAAGTTCAAACACTTATTAATTAAATAATCATTTTTTCATATTAGTACGTAATTTCCAACCGTTCAACTCCAGAACCGACAAATAGACGATATCTCGCTAAGGCGAGAAATAGCAGCAAATTATATTCATAATTATGAGATGAATTATTTAGGGGTGAACTTATTTGGTTCCCATAATAGTTATGCTTTAGAGAGAGTTACAGGCTAGACGCCGTTAGTTTATTATTCATTACATCATCTTTGTTTTCCAACATTGTATTACATATAAGAGCATTGAATTTGTCAAGATTTCTGTAAATAATGTTCAACCATTAATTAGCTAAACAAAAGCAAGACAAAGCTAGACAATGAATTAGCTAGACATAGCTAGACAAAAACATAACATTTTAAACCCATATAAGTCAACCGGACCCGATGGCCTTGGTCCCCAGATACTCAAAGAAACAGCCGAAGTAATAAGCAAACTTCTAACAAACATCTTCAATCGATCTCTTGAAACTGGGATAGTTCCAGATGATTGGAAGCGCGCAAATGTCACTCCTATTTTCAAGAAGGGGAACAAAAAAATCCCTAATAATTATCGTCCAATCAGTCTAACTTCTGTCATCAGCAAAACAATAGAAAGACTAATTCAAGTCCGTCTAACAAAGCACCTTAATGACCAAAATCTTATTAATGACACCCAGCACGGTTTCAGAGAAAAACGTAGCTGCCTCACAAATCTCCTTGACTTCTTTGGAGACGTTAACCGTATATACGACAGTACAAAAGCCGTAGACCTTGTCTATCTATGTAGACTTTCAAAAAGCCTTCGACAAAGTCCCCCACGAAAGACTCATGGCCAAAGTGGAAGCGCATGGAATACGAAACAACTACTCCCGATGGATACGAAACTGGCTCACAGGTCGCACTCAACGCGTAGTGATTCACGATGAAACAAGTGATCCAGCGCTTGTAACATCAGGAGTCCCTCAAGGGAGTGTTTTAAGCCCGCTCCTCTTCATCATCTATATCAACGATCTTGATGTCGGAATCATCAGTAAAATCAACAAATTCGCCGATGAAACAAAACTCTGTCACAGAGCATTCACCGAAAGGGACAGAGCAACTATCCAATCAGACCTCAACCGTCTTCTGCAATGGACTGAAACCTGGCAAATGAGCTTCAACATTGAAAAATGTTCAGTAATGCACG